>JAHWXV010893866.1:0-18579 GCA_024586415.1 Phrixothrix hirtus
ACAGCTACCGTTGTTCTTACACTGCATCAGTCTACAAACCCACCAAGTTTCATTTAAATCGGCGTGGGACACTTCCCTGTGTTCCCTTGTTAGTTTAAAACAGATGCTTCTCAAATTCTTGGAAAATGAGTAACTTCTTAAATTATTTCTATACAGTATATAGTAATAATGTAAAGTAGCTACTGAGCTTTACGTTTATACAGGACCTTTCACGGCGAACTTCATCTTATATGGAAAATTAAATAATAGTGATAACTTGGAAACTTCAACCGAGAAGTTTTGTACCATACTGATTTCAATTAAAATATATTAAAAATGGCGACACTTTCGGTTACATCGAAATTGATATCAATTTCATTATCTTGAATGGATCACCCAATATAGTTTAGTTTAGTTTTTATCAACTTTCAAACTTTAAGTTTGTTCGTTTGTCTGCTTAAAGTAGATTTGTGCAGTTACTTAGTTTTTAATTATCAATAATAATTATTATTGTAACAATAACTTGTTTAAATTATTTTGAGTAGACAAGCGAATAAACTTTTTATTTTCGATATAGGTAGTTGGGTTTTTCTTTTAATTTGATAGATAAAGCTATTTAAACAAATTTGGGTAGTTCCGTAAAAGCGATTTAAACTTATTGCTAACATCATTGAAATGTTTAATTCCGTCAAATGAATTAAAAATGTTATACAGGGTGCTTAAAAACTGGCAACGAATTTCAAATTCACAGATTGTATAAAAATTTCAATTTTTTAATTTTAAACTGTATTTTTCTCAGTTAGCCGATTTTGTAAATAAAATAGATTGATGCATTGCAGTTATAAATAAAAAAAATTTTTCACTAAATAACACAATTTTGCCACTTTAGCAAAATTGGCTGATTAGCAGCAGTTAATCTTTTATAACAACTTAAAAGCCTTTTTGGAAGAAATTCTAGATTAGAAGCAGTTTTGATTTTTTTGTATCTACTACTAAACTTCAATCTTACATTCAGTAAATATTTGAATTTTTTAAAATAATGTTTCTGATCAAAGCTTTTCAGCGGAGGAATTGCTGTGAAAGTAAGGGTAATATTTATAATTTATCATTAAATAAATTAGCATTCTTATAATCTAAATGTAATAATCTGTTTTAGTTGCTATGGTTTAATTTCAATTTAATTTATAAATTAAATTATTCATCTGAACCTGTGCTTGTCAAGGTGGGCGTTAGAATTATCCAAGGGAGTATTAGGTATGATATTCATTTCAGTTATTTAGCTTCAATTTATATTGGTGAGCTAAAAAAGCCCTGCCAAGGTTCTTTATACACAGAACGAGGGAGTCGAAATACCACAACGAAGGATGTGTGATCCAAAACAGTTTTAGAAGCACTGAGCTAAACAAACAAAAATTCATTTGTCAACTTAAAAGGTATATGATTTTCATCTAATATGTAGTTTAATAAATAGATAGCCATATAGATACGTATTCTCCTCTGAAAAATCGTGTCATGTTGAACGGCACCTTTATTGGCGTGTGTTGGCATTACTATGCATTATGGCATTATTTCTCTGAAATGGAGCGTACTAGGTGACCATACATATATGTTCTTCTTATTGAAAATCGCAGTGTGTGGAATCTCTTATTGTCCAAGAAATCTTCGTTTTCAATATAAAATTTAAATTATTTTTTAGTGATATTTTGTTCTAAATATACAAGGGATATATTGAATAGGTACTTTTTAGAAAGATCTTTTTATGTCTATGTTTAAAGGGAAGAGTAAGATGATAATTGCAGTAGAAAACCAGGCCGAAGAAGATCGATAAGTGTTTTTCACATTGTTTAGCTCAAACAATTGTAACTAATAGTCTAGGAATGAGTAAACTTCCAGAAAACATGCTGAAGCGTGTTGACAATTTTGTTGTCTTTGAACCGATTTGATGCAAATCCCGATGATTGTATGTTTCGGGTAGTATGTGGTGATGAAATGTGGATCTGATTGTATAACTTGGAAACAAATGCAGTCAAACAGTGGTGCCCGAAGGTTTAAACGGCGCAATTAAATTTCGTGCTGAGAGATCAGTTAAAGATGTTTTGACCGCCTTTTTTTGGGACAAACAGTCTTATAATTTTGTGATTCTATAGAGTTGTATATTTATGAAATGACCTGCATAAAATAAAACAATCATAAGACAAACATAAACCCGAAGTACCACTTTGGACAGTGTACAAAATTTGAAGAATACCGCAAAATTTACCATGTGTCTTACCATAAAAAGTTACTGTTAGGAACTGCATGAGTAGGGAGGATATACTGGCGTGGTATTGATAGCGCTAGTATAGCAGTACTAAACACAAGTGAGAGGGAAGCACACACGTATGTTGCGCAACGCATCATTATTAAGTTTTTGTCGCGGGAGGGAGCCCGTTCAACTGAAATTTTGTAAAGATTGCGAAAATAGTTTGATGAAAATACCCTTTTATAGCCACGAGTGTTTTATTGGCACAAAATATTCATTGAAGGATGAGAGAAAGTTGAAAGTACATGATTGCCGACCCAGAACGAGTTTGACTCAAATACACATTTAAGCAGTTCGTGGCCTTATTAATTGCTTCGTAAGTTAACATTAGCGATGGGAGTATTAATACAATCATCCAACTCGGTTTTATCAAAGGAACAAAAAACTGTTTGCCTTGAAATTAGTCAACGGCTTCTCGCTCGTTATCAAACTGAGGGGAGCTCTCTTCTCAGTCGCATAGTGACTTGTGCTGAGACGTGGGTTCACCACTACACTCCTGAAAGCAAGCAGGCTAGTAAAGAATGGCGAAAAAAAGGAGAGGCCGTTCCTGTGAAAGCGAAAACTCTGGGACTCAAAAGGATTAATTTTATTCACAATCAGAAAATAGTTAATGCTGCGTATTACTGCATACTCTTGGATCAAGTAAAGGCTGCTTATCGGAACAAAAGACAACGGAAACCTATCAAGAATGTTATTTTGCTGCACGACAATGCTATATGGTAAATCAATCGTGCCTGAAATTGGAGAAAATATTCTGAGAAATTCTCGAAAATCCACCGTATAGTCCGGACCTATCACCGTGTAATTTCCACATATTTGGACCACTGAAGTAGGCTTGAGGAAGGCAGAGTTTCACCGATGATGCGGAAGTGCAGATGCTTATGCGCAATTGGCTCAACACCCTTCCCTCTTCGTTTTACTGTGCTGAAAAAACAAACCTTCCTATATGGTGGGAAAAATATGTTAATAAAGCAGGAGACTATAAAAAAAATAAAATAATTTTTGTTTATCAGTTTTTTGCATTAATAAATTTAAAAAAATTATTCTCGCTTATATTTGAATGTCTCTCGTAACATTACTTTTCCATTCATAATAAAAATAAAGCTTTTTGTTCAACTATTTACTGAAATTAATTTTAATAACTGTGTATATTTATAAAAATTTTAAAGACAAAAATGGCCAAAAATCTAGACTTTCACACCATTGCATAATAATTTCAATAAAAAAATAAGGTCGTTACTTACACAAACTGTTTGGCATGAAGATTCCATTGCTTGTTTCCATAATTTACATCCCTCCATACACTGAAAAAGACGAAATAAATGAATACATTTATAATTACTTCATAAGAAACTAGTTACTATTACATCTGCTGTTAATTCATTAATTCATTAATGCAGTTATTATATCATACATAAAGTTTATTCTAGACGGTTAGATAAGTGCCCGCATGTTAAATAAGTTCAAGTTTAATTATAAATACTAAGTTTTATATAATTAGATAATTATTCTATGTCTGAATCAAAAGCTTACGGGAATTTTTGTTTTATTAATATATTCATTGTTAGTTATTTCTGAGCCTTATTAATTAAATTGGTTTATATTTTCCTCATTTAGAAATGAGTGTCGTGGGAATTACAACTGCAAGCATCAAGCCGTTAAATTGTTTGTGTACATATCCTTTTTAATTTAATGAGCCGATTTATACAATAGGCTGTATCAATACATACATACATAATTAGTAGTCGAATTATTAAGCTAAGGATTAGAAAGGCGCCATTTGGAAATAAATTATTGTTTTGCTGAAGTTTCTCTCAAGAAATATGTTTTAATTAGCTAAGAAGTTGTCACTACCAAAAAGATTTGAAAAATTCACGTGTTTGGCCGCATATATAAATTCATCATTATTGTACTCAAACTTCCAGTGCAACTCCAATTTTTACGCTAATGCAAAAATATCAAAATTCACAATTTTCATATTTTTAGACATCCCCTGAAATGCTCAAAATATTTTCAATTTCTTCGTTCCATTTTGTCTCTAGAACATGCAAATTTTCCGTCGTTTAACTATTTTGGTATCTTTTATGGTTTCCAACGTACCAACATTAGCACTGAATAAAATAAATACCCTGTACATTTCTAAAACTAAAAAATTAATATTTTTGTAAATATTTATGTTTTATTTTATGTGATGTATGCTTCTTCCTTATAACCTTTTTTTATTTTAGAGGGTCGGGATAAAAGTGTGTATGTGGTTTTCCATTTTTCGCGAACTGGAACCATAGATTGTCGATGTCTGTATTTTCCATGGTAGGTTACAATCGATTAGATTTCATACTAGGGTAACGTTTTCCATTAACAACAACTGCAGTCCCCTCATCATCTTCTAAGGAAAACGATCCTATCACTTCACGTGTCCCAAAAACACACCACACGGGTGTTTTCAGTGGATGCATTTCACGCTCCTAGATTACTCGAGGATTTCTCAAAATCTTGTAGTTCTGTCTATTGACAAACCCACTCAAGCGAAAGTGGACTTCGTCATTGAAAATGATTTTTTGCGAAATTTTGGTCCGCTGCCAGTCTCTCTATGACCAAGTCAGAAAATCACCTTCGCTTCCCATTATGCTTAAGATGTTGCGTATAAATTGGATTTTGTACACGTGCATATGGAGATTTTTATGCAAAATTAAATGTAACGAAGTTATCCAAATGTTCAACTGCTGCAAACATCAACTAATTGATTTTACCGGACTTACAGTGACACTGTTTTGCACAAAAGTGATTTTCTGCTTTGTCTGACGAGAACGATTCGGTCTAGGTGATTTCGCCGTTCTCACTGAAGCAGTTGCTTGATGCTTCGTGTTAGTCTTCGAACTGCAGACTTGTTGGATACTTTATTTCTTCCGGGAATCGCACGAAGTTTTTGTACTACCTGAGTGACACTTATACCGCTTTGGTAAAATGTTTCGACAATAAGAACGCCTGCTCAGTTCTAAACTGCTTATAACCGAAAAACAATTGAATCTAAATTAATCGGAGTAACGGCAGATGCCAAAAATGATAAGAGCGCGCCTGACCACTTCGCAACAAAAAATGCGACTCAAGTCAAATTTGGCGTTCTTTTATATGGCATAATTTATATTTATTATATATTATTTATTTTATAACGTTGTTATTCTCTTTGAATGAATTGTTATTCTAGATCTTTTATCGCTGCAAAATCACACTTTCTGGTTACATTAAGTCATAAGTTATGTTTTTGCAGAATTTTTTCTATTAATTAAATCAAAGGCGAATTAATGAATTTTAACAAAAAACTCTTTCTTTGAAATGATGTCAGAAATTTTAACCACATGTTATTTATGACTCATACATTCATACAAAATAATAAAATAATTAAACAGCTTTAATTTGGGCAGAATTGAATTTGGAAAATTCTTGTAAAAAAACATTTTCAGAACTTCCGTGTGTTTTTATTTCAATCAGGTTGATGTGGTTGAGTTGGAATCATATGACGTCATTAACACGGTTTCCTTTATTTATCCATCGATTTTATAAAAACGGTGCGGTAGACATGCGATGGATTAATTTATTTAAATATTAGTAAATCTTCTAAATAATTACATTCAGTTGATTCTTCTTCTGAATCTGAAGGATTTAGTAGGTTTTTTACGACCACTAATACTACTTCCCAATATTTTATTCCCATTGAAAAAGTTTTTAATGTTATACACTTTTTAATCATAGCCCTAACCTTAATTTACTTATCCATTAAGCAACAACCACCTCATCGATACGGTAGAATTTTCAACAACCGGTGGATAAATATGTTAATAAAAAAAGGTTTTGGTAGATTTACCTTAAAACTACCAAATCAACAAAAACAAATTGGTTGCTCCACCGAATTTCAACTACAACCAATATATGGAAATAGAAATGCACGACTTCTGATATGCAATATTTATAGTGAGAAGTTTCATCTCAATATATGACGAAATCACATACGATTATTCCAATCTTACTCATGCTACGCATAATTGCAGTTCATTATAGTTGATCACCGTGCATTGATAAAGATTTAGCGCATTTGAAATTGATATAACAAGCTGGAGTTATTAAAATAGATTTGGTTGTGTTCTTTTCAAGTATTTATTATCCAGTTTTTCAATGTTTTTTGTGGAAGTAAAATTTATCAAAAACGGCAAAAATCTAGTTATTAAGACTGAATTATTGTTTGCAAGAGAAAATGTGGCGTATTTCATTGAATTAATTTGTTTTTCTTTTTATTATTTCTAAAATAAAAGCTTTATTGAAAACATAAATACAAATACATATTTCTTTTGAATATCTTTTTGTATGTATCTTATGTAAAAGATTGAGAAAAATTGAATAATAAATTACAAGGTTTTCAACTATATGTATATAATTTGAAATTATTGTAGCAAAATTAGACACAACGATAATTTTATAGAACATTCTGGAACATTTAGGAATATTGTAGAAAGTTTCTTAGAACTGAAATAAATGATGTAATCACGAATGACTCATTACTGTAACCGATATCTATCTCAATAAATTCCAGCTCGGTTATGAGTCATGGCATTGCAATGTGTTAAAGCATAATTAAACTGTATATTGTAAACGCCCTGAAAATATTACAGAAATCTGTATTGTGCTGCCACCAAATATTTAAACTGTTTTGTTTTTGAATATAAATAAATTTAGATTTACATGAATGTTTTATAGAAATAGTAAATTAATTTTTTCGTTCTGTCAATTTTACGGTTGTTTGTATATCAGAAAGAAGTTTTCATTTTATATTAATAAAATACTTATTTAATCTGCACAATTTTAACAGGTTATGGGCCCACAACGTTATAACTGTGAGTTCTATTCATTTAATTAAAAGTTAGTAACGTATAAAATGGCAACGGAAATGAAAATTAAAATTGAAAAGCTTGTTGGGGCAGCTAACTGGGCTAAATGGAAATGGCAAATAACATGCATTTTGTACAATATGATTTAGTGTCGATTATTGACGAGACGCGAAAATGTCCTGAAATTACAACCGTAGAAGACAGAAAATCAAAAACAGTTATCGACATGGAAACGCGATAATGCGCGAGCTGCAGTGTTAATTGCGAGTGCACTTAGTTAATAAGTCGCGGATTTAGTGCTAACTTATAGAAATGCTAAAAATATTTGGGACAAATTAGTTAGTGTTTACGAGCAAAGTAGCATTCAACGTTTGAGTTTTTTAAACTACAGCGCGATCTAGAAATGGATATAGCGGCATATATGGCCAAAGTTAAAAAATTATTCGCCGACATGAATACGGAACTTCGTCGACGAGGGTCACATGATATTTCGATTGAACTTTTATATGGTCAAATTTTAGCTGCAGTAGGTTCATAATATAAAGGTTGTATTAATGTTTAGGAATCGCTAGAGAATCGCTAAGAGAATTCAAATAATTTGTTAGAAAAATTGTGTACAATTGAAAAACGGCTGCAAACAGCATTAAAATCAAATGCTTTTGTAGCATATGAATCGACTGCAAACCACTGGAACAAAAGAGATAATTGAAAAATCGCACGAACCAAAGAAAATGACAAAATTATAAAGAATTTCGAAAATGCTTTAATTGCGGTAAAATTGAGCACCCAAAAAGGAATTGCAGCAAACCAAAAATATACAAAGATAAAACATTTGATTTGGGGTCGTCAACCGTGAGACCATCAACTAATGGTAAAAGTGCTGTATTGATAGTATTAAATTCAATGCAACCAGCAGATTTATGGGTGTGTGATTCAGGTGCGTCACATCATATGACGGCAAATAAACAATACTTTGCTTCACATAAAAAGTTTTTCCACTCCATTAAATATTTCAAATGGCAATAAAGAAAGAATACTTGCATATGGTTCAGTTCATTCTGCAACGGAACATAACGTCAGTGTTGCAATGCAGAAACAAAAAGTTATAGTTAAACGTGACAAGCAGTTGATAGCAGAGGGAGAATTGAAAACAAATACATGCTACATGCATAGGTGCGTTGTTATACCAAAACAACAAGTTGAAATTAATATTGCCACAACATTAGAAACTCTTCAGTTATGGTACGAACGACTAGGTCAATTAGACAAACGTCATGTATGAAAAATATTTAAAAAAATGGGAATTATCGTGAACCAGGAGGAAGTAAATGACTTTTATAATGGATGTGATTTGGGAAAAATCCATCGAAATCTTTTAAACTACGATCAAACCGACCTCAAGTTGTCGGAGAATTAATAAATGCCGATGTTAATAGACCAATGTCAGTGGAATCATTTAAAGGCGCGAAATATTTCGTGTGCTTCAAAGACGATTTCAGTAAATTTCGTCGAATTTTCTTTATTAAGCAACAGAATGAAGTTGTAAAGTGTTTACAGACTTTTTTAAATTAAGCAGCAATGGTTGGTCACACGCTAAAGAAATTTCTTTGTGATGGCGGTAAGGAATTTGATTGTGAAGAAACTCGAAGGCTGTTAAACAATTGCGGATTGAGTTAATGCTATCGGTACCATATATTTCTCAGCAGAATGGCGCCACGGAACGCAAAAATCGCACGATTGTCGAACTGGCAAGGTCAATGTTGTCGGCAAGCGGGTTACCACAGTCAATGTTGGTACAAGCATGTAACACTGCTGTGTACATATTAAACCGGGCTGGAAGATCATCATTAGAGGGCAAATCTCCCATGGAATTGTGGAAAAATTTTGTAATCAAAAATCTAGATCATTTACGCATGTTTGGCGTAGACTGTTTTGTGCATATTTCTAAGCAATTTAGAAAACAATTTGATAATAAAAGCATCTTTGGACAAATGGTTGGTTATCTCAATGCTAAAGACGGGTATCAAATTTATATATCTTTGTTTAAGAAGATTGTGAACTCGCGTGATGTTTATTTTAAAGCAGAACGTTTGTGCACAAATGCTATAGCTCAAATCAATATAAAAGGTGCAAATACGGAGGAAGAGGCAGAAGTACAGTTACAAGAAAGTAGTGTAAAACAAGAATTGTCAAATTCAGATGATGAACAAGCGTTGTCAACTAAAAACAATTCAGAAGATAGCACCCGACGTTTAAAACGTACAGTCAAACAGCCAACATGAATGACATGGAGCCCACATCATACAATGAAATCATGAAATCTGCAGAACAGAACGAATGGCTTGAGGCTATGATGGATGAAGTGCATTCTTTTAAAGAAAATAATACTTGGTCATTAGTTAATTGTCTAAAAGATAAAAAGATCATTAAAAATAGATAGGTTCTGCGAAAGAAATTAGATTAAGATGGATCGATTCTACGATACCGTGCACGTCTTGTTGCAAAAGGTTACATTCAAAAGGAGGGTATCGACTATGATGAGACATTCAGCCCTGTAGCTCGATATGATACAGTGCGTGCTGTACTTAGTGTAGCAGCAACAGAAGAATTAAATTATGCCAATTCGACGTAAAAACTGCATTCCTTCATGGTACACTTAAGGAGAAAGTATACATGCATCAACCAGAAGGATTCGATGATGGCAGCGGTCGAGTGTGTAAACTTCACCGAAGTTTATATGGTCTTAAGCAGGCTCCAAGATGCCGGAATCAAAGGTTTGTTACTTTTATGAAGGAACAAGGCTTGAAATCAAGTTCAGCTGATCCTTGTCTATTTACTCGAAAAAGGAATGTAAATAAATTAATCGTCGTGATCTACATTGATGATGGTTTAGTTGCAGGTAATGATCAAACTGAGATTGGCCACTTTATAAAACAATTACAACATAACTTCAAAATTATAATTGGTTCACTCAAAAACTTTTTGGGAATGCAAATAAAGCAAAGCCCAAATGGCATATGTATGTCAAAAAGCATATGCAGATTAAATTTTGAAAAGATTTAACATAAATGAGGCAAATTATGTAGCAACGCCTTGTGAGAATAGCAATGCTGGACATTTGTTAGATGATAAAATACCGTACCGTAAAGCAGTAAGATGACTTATGTATCTAATGACAGCTACACGACCAGATATTGCATTTGCAGTATCAAAAACAGCTCGAAAGATGGAGTAACCCACAGAAACAGATTGGGTTAGTTTAAAAAGGATATTGAATTATCTAAGAGGAACATCAGATTATGACTTGATGTATAAGAATACCACGAACAATAAAATTCTTAAAGGTTTCAGTGATGTTGACTTTGCTGGAGACGTGAAGACGAGACGTTCAACAAGTGGAATTGAAAAAGTATACTCAGGAGTAAGTTATAACGGTCTTTAGCGTTATCGAACACAGAAGCTGAGTTTGTTGCAGCATGTGAAGATACCAAAGAATTACTGTGGATGAAATGACTACTCGATAAATTAAGTTCAAAAATTCATAAAATACCCAATTTATTTGTGGACAATGCAAGTGCAGTGAAAATGGTTAAAAGTCCGGAATTTTACAAGAAATCCAAACACATTAAAGTGAAATACTATTTTGTGCGTGAGTGTCAACAAAATAACCGAATTAATGTAGAACATATTGACGGACAAAATCAATTAATTAGCTGATTTATTAACAAAATGTGTATCGCGAGTAAGATTTGAAATGTTATGTCGAAGTTTAGGTATTTGCTCTTAATTTGACAGTTCAGCTTAGTAGTTTTATAATTAAAATATTTACTTATTTTGATACAGTGGATTAGGAGGAAGTGTTAAAGCATAATCAGACTGTATATTGTAATGCCCTAAAAATATTACAGAAATCTGTAGTGTGCTACCACCAAATATTTAAACTATTTTGCTTTTGAATATAAAATAGATTTAGATATACATGAATGTTTTATAGAAACAGCAAATCAATTATTTCGTTCTGTTAATTTTACGGTTTGTATATTAGAAAGAAGTTTCTATTTTATATCAATAAAATACTTATTCAATCTGCATAACTTTAACACAATGTATTACATCAGCATTTAACTAATTTTATTCTTTCTTAACGTTCTGTACTTTATCCTTTCTATATAAATAGCAGATTAAATTCCTTTACTTTTATTACTCGGTAAGTAAATCATGGAGAGTAATTTGTTATGTAGAGAACTACATTCAGCATTTTTTCTTCAACAGATTATGTAACAATGTCAGCGGTACACAAAATGTTATTGTATGCAACGATTTTCAGAAAAGGGCTTAGCGGAATTTAATAATCTCAAAAACGTGTCTCCTTTAGTAGTCGAATAACTATTTTATTTCTGCAACTGTTTCAGAACAGCTCTGTGTAAGTGATCAGCGTATAACAATGTTTTATCTAATTGATGGCAGTTTAACAATGGCCTTGTCTAATTGCTTTTACGATATTTGGGACTGCTTTATTATACGATTAAGCAAGGAACTTTTGATAATAGGATTATTCTTATCTTGAGGTTTCTATTCTATTTAAGGTATGTCTTTATATTTATTTTTTCAACATATATACATAACCTTTATTCTTTTAAGTATGAACTTCGTGCTAATGGCAAACTACTTGTATTAAAATCTGGGCGTGAAGGCAACATGAGGACTACAACATCATGTATAAAGAAATAAAAGACTCTAATAGGGTAATTTAAAGTAGTTAAATGTTTCCAATGTAGGTTTCTTAAATGAGATAACCACAAAAATGTTATTGCAACATGGAATTCATGCTTTTTAAAAGTAATTTTTAAGTGCATGATTGAAGTTATCCAAACTTCAAGAACAATTGCTTCCGCCAATTCTTCTAGATTCTTAATTATTGTAGGTACGTATTAATAGTAATAAAATATCTGTTAGAAGGATGTAAAATTCCAAAATCTTTAAAGCATTTTCGACGAGCAACAAGAGTACAAAAAATTTCATTTTTGGTAAAGAATTTACAAAAATCACTTTAAGAAATGAGCCAGATTTAGACAAAAGCAATTAAAATTTAACCTATTTGAAAACAAAGCGTTCCTGAGAACTTTGATTAGGATAGTAACTCGCATAACATTGACGTTGTAATTTAGTAAAATAATACAGACGAGTTGCCTAATTCCCAACTTCCTCATTAGTGCATTGGTAATACGCATCACGTTAGGTTAGTGAATCCTCCCAGCACCCTCTGAATTAACAATGATTATTGTTTGATGGTAGGGTTACAGATGTCCTGGGAATGGTCACTAAATTTTATAGTTACGTATCAAATTAGTTAACTTAATTAAATGAGAAAACTTCCTTTATTGACAAAATTTTAAAGTAATTAAACATACATTAAAGGCTATTATTCAAGGAACTGTTTCCCATTTATTTTCAAAATTATGCATGCATAGATACCTAAAAGAAAATAGAAAACAAACAATGCATTATGTAATGTATGTAAGAATTAAAACTTCTGGTGTGGGTTGATTTATGTAAAATTTGAAATACATTTAGATTTAAATTTTTACATTTTTGGGTACAAACAGTTATTAGAAAATCACATCTATATGCAGTCTTATAACGAGTAGTTACAAAGATGTATCGGATTGCTCAGTAGTACATCGGAACTGGGCGTAGGTGAGGGTGTTTGTGTAGATCAGTCATAATTATGGGCGCTAGACGGTTTGGAAAAAACCTAAAAAGTCATGTTTGCTATCATGGCCTTCTTATTCTCACAACAAACTTAGTTAATCAGTAATTTGCAGACTTTAGGATAAAATTGTGTGCAATCTAGGACTATTAAACAGAAAATGAAAGGTTAATCCAAACACAATAAAATTTACAGTCAAATAATAGAACAAGTGTTATAAGTATAATAGATTATACTTTGGCGTGAAAAAGCAAAACATTGCTAGTGGGAGTTCTTTTATTTTGTTTTAATTGTAAAATAGGTATTAGTTTTGGGATGCGTCTCATACTTTATATTTAAAAGTAAAATTATTGACGTTTTTGTAATCAGGGATGATTTTAATTTATACAACGATAAACCTGATAGGCTTACACTGCTATGTAAAACAATGTGTGATATTTATTTCCAGTATTTGCATTATTATTTCAAAACATTGATTTACTATTGTTTGAAAATGTGTATCTTGAAAATCCTCTATTATTGTACGTAGTTGGTAATTATTTAGGACAAAAACATATCTTTGCTTGTAAACTCTTGATTTTTGTTACTTTACATCACACTTTAAATTCATAATTCTGCTTTATGTAATAAACTAAATTCTAAATGTATTTTATAACGGCTGCAGATAAGATACTGTGTAAACTGAAAATTAAGCGATTACCGGTTAATTTCAGTAGTGTAGCCGAATAAAAGTTAAATATGTAAGTATTTATTAAACTGCGTGACATCGAGTTTGAGTCCCATTCCCTGCATTGCGAACAAATTTTAGCAGTATTAATTTGAATGAGTGGCGCCCTTTCAATTTTTAACCTAATTACTACCGCCTAAAAGCATCAGCGCATGGAACTTACATAATTTTTTTCTCTAGAAAGTGAACCTACCCTATCCCCGTGTCTTTTGTTAATCGTGTAAGTCTGAATATTATATTTAATCAGTTAGTATCATAAGAAAGTCTGTTGTCACTTTATGCTGTTACAATATACATATAACCTTATTCTTTACATTACAAAATAGGGCAGTATAAATAGTTAAATGTGAAGAATTATGTATAGGTATTCTAAATTTTGCCAACAAGTGCTGGGTGCATAAAAACAAAAACTAAAGAGGTTATACAGGGTGTTACAGAATAACGTGTACTTCGTTAAAGAGATGTTTTTAAATATTTTAATTTTCCCTAAAATATTATAAACTTAATACAAAGCTTGTGAAGAACTTCGAATATGTTATATTATTACCCATTCTAAGATTCAAATTTTAAATATATAAAATTATTAGAAGTAGCTAATAATAATATGATTCAGTATTAATTCAAAGTTCGTAAACAATGAAAAATAAATGTTAATTAAATCAATAATTAGTTGTCAGAATCCTATAAAATAAAAGCATTCCAGAAAATGAATTGCAAGATAGATAAATAATAGTCAAATTCTTAAGAAAGATAACAGAAAAATATTACCTGGAATTATAAATAAAAAACCAAAACCAAAATGTAAATATTTTTAAGATAGCTGTAGACATCTAGTGGTAGATATATAATATGTTGGTTAAGACAAATAAAATTCTGTAAGTAGTTAGAATTAATTATTAACAGATGGCATAAGATGTTTTAAAACTTTTGAAAATATTTAAAGAGTGGGAATGTTTGTTATCTAATTAACTGGAAATTGATAAAAATGGACTATAGAATGACTTGTGCTAGAAAGTTTCAAACAGAGAACTCATACCGTAATCTGTCTCAATTACACGAATGCGGCATCAAGGACTTCCAAATTCGGATATCGCATGATATACATATTCCTTGGCAGCGGTTGTATAATTTATGAACTCCTCTCCGACATTATAACAGCTTGGCCTTACACGTAAAATTTACCAAACTTAAGGACATTTATTCCAAGCCTGGTAATCGGATAAGATTTTTCCTTTACGAACAGCATTTGTAGATCTTTATTGGACCACGATTCTAAAGCTTTATCGATTTATTTTATATTTCTACGGACACTCATTCAATAAAGATATAAATAAATGCAGTCCCAGGTCCTAAAGATATCATAACGGTTTAAGGACTGTTTTATTCGAAGCCGATATGATATTAATTCCTGTCCCCCATATAACCTTAGATCTAAGTTTGTAAATAGAAATTGTACAGAATATGAATTTCAATGCTTCGGAAATAAATGTTTCAAAACACTATTCGAATATAATTGAATCAGTAACTATACATATGTAAATAAATAAAACACAAACGATATCGTAAGCTTAATGCATTATATAAATCAAAACGAGAGAACTACGATTGCTCTCATAGTTAGAGTATTTACGAAAATAATTAATAGACATTCAGATCATAAATAAAAGGTACAATCATATCTACGCCCCCGAAATCAATTAAATCCACTGATCAAAGTCTGCGACCCAAAGCCTTCCAACTGAGTGAAACCATATGAGGCCGATCGACTACAAATAGTCAGTCGAGGTATTGTTACGACTCCAACTATTACTAACTATGAACAAAAAGAAGTTGTGACAAGCAAATGTATGTTATATATTTGTGGTAATAAAAACGAAGAACTAATTACTAAAACGTAAATGTAATAAATAGTGAACAGAATATTGAACTCGAATATCAATTTCTCTCATAATTGCTTTGCTATTTTTGTGATAGGGCAATACAATAACGATATTTCGATTTTTAATTTAGTATTTTGTCATTGCTTTGTAATTGTTCGAGGGTTTTCACGTAAAAAACTTATTTTTGATAAGAATGTAACGATTATAAGCGTAAGGTAAAATAATTTGAATTTTGTCTAATTTACAATGATAAATATTTAACTAAATAAAACTTCTTCTACAAGTGAAAATAGTATATTATATATCAAGGAACTAAAGTGCCTCTTTTAATACACGAGAGAGAGAAAAAATCGCTCCAGGGATTAAAAAGCGAAGCCAAAAGGTAGGGATTATAATTTGATGTATGTTTGGTTGCCTAGCTTGTATGAGGTGTAAACAAGATTGCCTGTTATGTGTAATATAATTATAATAATGGAATCCACCACTATATATTTCGGCTTTTTATAAATTTTTAAGGCATCTTCATAGCAATGTTTTAAATAATAATAGATTTAACAACATTTTTAAATGAAATTGTTAAACTTTTCTGCTAATTATTAACTAAGCAATAATCCATAAACTAAACAATGTATTTTATAATAAAAGATAAACATCAATGTCATCAAAGATAAAATGTAAAAACTTAAGATTTAAAATTCTTCAAAACTTATTCTCTTCATTGATAAGGCATTGAAGTTGTATTCAATCTAAGTTATTTCTTAAATGTATTTCCTAAATGTTTTTTATTTAATATAAATAAATAACTTAATCAATGTCTATTAAATAATCATAAAATATTACCTTTAATGCAATAATTTAAAAATGTTAATAACAAATTTTATGGAACTTCAATAATTAACTATGAAATTGTTAAAAAAATTATATTTTATTCGTCAATTTGAGAAGGAAATGTTTTAAAGAGTTACAATTTTATATTATTTATGTTTTTATTTATTTGGACGTTAAATATGTAATTGTACATAAAAGCGAGGAATGAACATGAATGATTCGAATTTCACAAATTACTCATTAAGAAAACGTAAGTTTATGAAGTAAATAGTAGTATAACCTGTCATTATATTTTAACCGTATGAGGGCTACTTCAAACAAGAAAATCGTTAGAATTTTTTAAATATCTTTTCTGTGATCAAGTCAACATTCAAGAGCAACCCTCCTGAAAAACTGCATGTTATTATGTAACACCCCATATTTCCTATTTATTTATTTTTTTCTATTATTAACCGTTTTGTATTAAAAACAAAGACGGTAGTTTTGAAAGCTGAAATGATAGCATGCGCTTTTCGTATACATAACTGAGAGTAGCGCATTAATTATCATGTTCTATTAGCAGGCATAATCAATAAGACAATTTTAATTATTTTTTAATCTTATTTTATCGGAAACTCTTTATTTTAGATTAAATAGATGAATCTCATTAAGGTTTTTTAATAAAAAAAAGTTGAAAAAGGTAGATATTTTATTACATTCATTTAACTAAAAGATAAGCCTTGATGGTTTAGTAGTTAACAGCTTAACAGACGCGAGCTTAAACCTGACTGAGGTTGATACAGTTTCAGCAGAAAAAAATTTAAAAACATTCTCTTTCTTGGATAAAGAAGCAAAATTATGTTCTGCATTGATCTGATGTTCCAGGTTCGGTTAAATTTCAGTAGTAGAGAATTTCCGCATTCCGAAGTCTAATTGCCAGTCATAAACATTGTAAAAATTCTTCTGTGTTAGTAACCTAATTTGTCTCTTTTATTAAAAAAAATACATTATTAATTAAATAAAATCGAAATGCTTTATTTGGCATTAACATACTTGCTAAATATTTTTTTAGCAGACTATAACATATTAATAATCATTTCAACAGCATAAGAAATAAATTCTCAAAACTTGTCCCATTTAAACAGCTTTAGTAGTCTTTTTGCGTTTTTTACGTAATGATGAAGGCAACTCTAAATATATGAAAACATTTTTAAAAATGTGTAATCTTATTACGTTTCTATGCGTATATCAAAACTTAAATGTCCATTTAGGGGGAAAGAGACATCTTCATAATGATAAAATCGTTTAATTAGAGTTCATCACCTTGCCCGTATAATAAAGCAGAAATCGGAGAAAACCCGGCAAGTACTTTAAGTAAGTACTTAAAGTGTTGTTCATTTTCTAAAATGAAAATAATTTTGTTTATATTAACAGGAATAGCTTGAACAAGTGAATTATATTATTAAAATAATTTTAATAAATAGTTATTTAGATTATTTTCAATGCAATTTAAATATTTTTCAATAATTAAATATTGTTTAACGTTTTATAAATAATTTATACACTTATAAACACTTATAAATTTATGTAAATACTCTTTCAGAGTGAATTCATCTTGTTTTTCTATGAAGAAAATAATGTTTATTGAAAACACGAAAATCACTTTTTCCATTCGAAAGAAACTAATACAAGGTCTTCATTTTAAATGGATGTCAAACACAAGCTAATCGGCAGATGTTCTTGAGTATTGGTATGACGCCATTTGGAGGCATTTTAATTTACAGTAATATATTCATTTGATTCTGGTGACGCCATCTCTTACATAAGCCATAGTAATTTAAAGCAAAATATCGTAAGCCATTGCTTAACTATCACGCACGCGTATCCGCATACACACGCACACGTGAGCACACACACGCGCGTGAGCGTGCGCGCGCAGCCACACGCACACATTCATACATACATACATCCATACTCACGCACGCACGCACCCACACGCACGCGCACCCACGCACGCGCGCGCATGCGCGCATGCATCTAAAAGTAATGTAGTTGGTTTTCAAAAATGTCACGATGAATATCTCCTGTAAGATAACCACCATAAATATCAAATGGCTCCCAATGATACCACGGCACACACTGACTGAAAAACTCTGCTGAAAGCGGCTCTTGACAGTTAAGCGAGAATTATCTTATGACTACGAGGGTTGCCTTTTAAGTAGTTACAAAAACTAGGAAAGAAAACAAATTTTTTGGAACAAACTGTTTTATTGTTTTTCAAAATATTCACCTTT
>JAHWXV010893973.1:0-10439 GCA_024586415.1 Phrixothrix hirtus
CTATTCCTCCCAAATTATGTGTATTAGGGTTAGTACATTTTTTTTGCAGTACACATATCACGTATCTTTAGGCTATCCGCTGCAACCCGAAAAAAGTTGCACTTCGCAATAAAGTGTGAGGGTAACGTATGCCAAATACAGAGGTAAAAGTTATTAGTACTACTGTTATTCTTACGCTCGTTATAACTCATGTTAACTATTGAAATACGTGTTTTGGTGCACTTCTAAAGGGAAATATTTAGAAAATGAACAAAGTAGTATGTGCTCACCCATTTATCGCGATAAATCGACTCGACTTTTTCTCAGTTACAGCGATTGGCCTATACATTCCCTTATTACATTTTTACAGAAATTCGCTTTCCGATCGAAATAATCACACATATTTTGTCATTTAAAATCCAAATTTGGTTGCAGTTTTAATAGTTAGCAAATTTAAACAATTTACTATTGGTTTTTTGACGAACATAAGAAATTTAACGTCGCACAGTGGTGCAAAGTATATGGATATGCGGAAATAATTCGCCTTCTCACGTAAATTAGAACTCCAGGTGATATTGTAATTATACTGTAAAAATATAAATCATTATTTTACGTTGAAATCCTACTGAAGAGTTAGCAGTATTGTAAAAGGTTAGACGACCGCAAATGTAATGACAATAAAATGAAATAAAAAGAATTTACGGACTAAAATATTTAAACCTTAGTTTTTATGTTTACGATATAAGCATTATAAACATAAAAAAATTATCATCCTTATTAATATCGTATGTATACCACATATTTAGGAATAACAGCTGAACTGTTATTAAAAAGAAGTTTTCATTAAGGCAGCGTCATTTAAATCATATGAAATATGCGTCACATGGACACTCCTACAGTGACAAAAATAAATTCAATAAGTAATTGTTATTTCGAAAAAGTTTCAAAATATTTTGACACCAATATGCAAAGTTGTATTGACAGCGTTTCTTGAACGCCCTGTATATTTGGCGATGTGTATGTGTGTCTGTGTGTGTGTGTGTGTGTTTTAGTTAAATTTAAGTTCCATATCTCAGCAGGGTATGTTAAAAGGTGAACTTTTTCTATTCACTATAGCAGACTTGATCAAATTTAATGGGCGCTCCAAATTTTGAATAAATTTTGTTAAAATCAAAGTATCTCAAGAACTATTAGTTTTAGAAATATATTTGCACATAAAAAATATTTTAAAGTAATGAGGAATCCAAAATTTTCCATTAGGCACTAACAGTTTTTCCAAAATATCTAATAGGCCCTGTAGATGAGGTTTATTGCGATAAATGCATCTCGCCAGAAAACGCGCAGCTGTCTGACGTTGCGGGTTTGATTACTTACGTTACAGAATAAAATTATTTATATCTTTGCTTATCCAGGTGGATCGTTGTCACGGGTGGGTTCATTCGCAGATCTCGGATGAATGCAGAATTTATTATTCGTATCTAGCTAGATTATATTATGAATAACAAGGCAATAAACCTGCAGAAATCATATATTGTTCTAATAAAATAAATAAATGATTGTTTATAGGATAAAAATATGTACAGAATAATAACGAAGCGTTTAAATAATTATATAAGTGTTATTTGTGCATCTAATTCTAAAATAAGTATATAGAAAGTGAAATTAATGTTATGGAGTGATTGTTTAATCGTTGTTTGCATTTACAACAAAAACGACTAGTATTTAACTCTACAACGCTGATTTCAATTAACAAAATATACTTTGTTATTACTGATGGCAATCAGTTTACCTTAGTTAATATTCATTTTTATTACGGTCGGATGACATTACTAAATTTATTGTTACTGAAACTAATTCGTACTTTTCGTGAGGAGGCTTGCTATGAACGGTAATTCATTTATAGAGGCGTTCAACAAATTCTGGAATGCTTTTAGGAGTCGTTTGGTAATCGGATTGCGTCTTAATGTTTCTTACATTAATACGCGGACGACTCGCAAAATACCTGGTGAAACATGATTTCTGATACATTCCCTTGCGATTCGTCAGCGTCGGCACCGTTAGCTTTTGTGGCACGGGCAATCAAAGCTTGCGCTCTCAAGGGAATTCAAGTACTTTAAATCCCGCATAAACAAAGTAAATCCATGGTAAAAATAAAAATTAACCAATTAGAATTGCATCTTGCTGAAAGCGTTACTATAGCGCTTCGCAAATAAAATTTGAATAGCATTTGCCGTGAACCACACGTTGATAAATCAAATGAATTGTCTATGTCAAAATCATGCAATTTTACTTTCTTTAACCCTTTTGATTTCAAATTATTCGAAAATGTAAAAATAACGTAATAACTCAAGACTAAAGTGCTTTTTAATCTCTGGAGAGACTATTTCTCTCGCTGTCGCTCGAGATATAAACTTTCCCTTTCGGTATTAAAAAGTCCACTTTAATCGCTTTGTATATAATATACTATAAATAATTTGGTTACAAATTTTAATAATCAAATAACCATGACTGACGTATTTATGTATATGTACTTTTTTTTCATTTGTTTCCCTTCTTGATTGCCAAATAGAAATTATTGAGAAATATACATTGCTTTTACTGACAGGATTAAAACTGGTCACTTCTTCGCCTAGGATAAAAAGTGTTGCATAGTAACAAATACATTATTCTACTAGTAGCAAAACGGCCAACTTTACAAACTAAATACAGTGGAAAAATGACAACCTTGGTTGACAATTGGAAAAAAACATACTTCAATATCCAACATTTCCAAAACTGATTCTTTTCCGCTATTGAGCCACTGTGTGTCGCATCATCGAAATAACACTTGTGTAACTAAATATAGCCCAATAAGCTATTTATCATTTTTACGTACTACTAGTAGCAGAGCAGAATAACCTCTGTCTGTAACGAATGGAATTCTTGGAGCGGCGCAAATCTACTTTTAACTTTAAGGGCAAATATTTCAAAAACGGTTGCGCTTTTTATAGTTATAAATAGTACTTTTTAGAAGAAAATGAACGGGAAATGCTAAATTTTGCGATAACCAACGATTTTGTTCATTAATGGAGAAGTTGGGGCTAAAAGGGCTCCCAACCTCCGCATATCTACGCTACTGCCTTATCCAAAAGTGATGATTTATGATCAAAATTAAGATAATTTTTTGAAGCGAGTTTGAAGTATACATTGGTTTCTGTTTGAGATATTTAAAATAAACAATTAATTTTTAAAAACTTAAATATCTTGCGTCCCCGAAACGATTGAGTTTTATATTATTTTGTTGAGAGGAATTTGTTGTTAAAAGCTGCTCACACATTACTGAAACAGGCTGTTCATAAAATTTCAAACCATTTATTAATCTGGCACAAATTTTTGTAATAAATTTAAGTCAAGTCGCACTTGTTGTTTTTGTGTGAACATTAGTTCATTGGTTATAACAGATGCGAGTTAATTCTATTGTTTAATTATTACAACCTAATACTACCAAAGCTTTGGAAAATATTGATACATTGTTTGTTGTAAAATGATTTTTATTTACTGATAACTGAAGTTAAAATTTCCCGCTTACTTTTAATTGTACTGTATAGTATTTATACTTATTTGTACGTGATTTACTGTTTCACCCATCGTCGAGTGGTTGGTAAGCTTTGGTTTGATTACTACTAGCAGCATCAAATTTTAATACTTCCAGACTGTAGTGGTAAGTTAGTAGCTATTTGATACGTTCGGAGTAACTTGTACTTTGGAAAGGAACCTATCTTCAAACCATTTATTGTAATTATTCTTGTGGAACATCTTCAAAGCTGAATTACTGTATAAAGAACTAACTTGTAGGTAATTTAGTCCGTACTTTACTTACTAGTACACAACAAAGAAGACGCTAGGTATTCCTCAATTTGTACTTTTGTATATTTCGGACGTTGCAATCAGAACCATTTCTTGCATCTTAATTTACCAATTTAACACGCACATTTTAAGCTAGATCTTTCACGTCTAGTTTTCAGATTCTTAAAATTTTCGTTAAATTCTCACATTGGACTTCTTATCCTTTTACAATATTTGTGTGAATTTATTTTGTCGAAACAGCATTCGCGATTACTTATAAATATTCCTACGTTTAATTTTAAAATCTCACAGGCTACGGAATATGCGTTGCTCTGTCGAAAAGAATTTTCTATAGCCACAACTAGTGAATTTACATAAATTATCACAAATCTTGTTTTCTAGGCATATCATTGTAAAATAAATTTTCTATATTAAAGGCAAATCATTAATATATTTAAAATCAAGTGAAATCAAATTGTGTTAGGATAACTTTTGTAATTGATCTTCCAGTGTGACTTGCTATATATTCGAGTACTTTAGATGCTCTTTTATTACAATCTTTGAACATTTTCATTCTTTAGTTTAATGTATCCTGCAATTTAGTATTTAATTATTTTACAATGAAATTTATTCATAATAACGTTGATAAATCCAAGGGGAAATTTGGCAATAGAAAATTTATGTAAAAAGGTCAATACTTTATATAAGTTTGTTGAACGTTTCCAACGAACCCACAAAAAAGCGTGCTTTACAATAAAACCATGTTTAAGTTAAAGGAATTAAAAATTAAAAGTAAGGACATAATCCCTTTTAAGTACAATTATTGCTGGGGATTGGCTTTAATTGCATTAACTCTTAGAATGTAGCTCATGTAAAATTTTCGAACGTTCCTTCTTTAAGTTCACTAAATTTTTTTTTATTTCGTAACATCTCTATTTTATTATAAGTGATATTAAGGCCCATTTAAAGCAAAAATTTATATATTTCTCTTCAGGTGTTCGTTTAGTTTGTAAAATTTCGAAAACTATACTTGGCTACAGTAAGAAACTGACATCGTTCTAGAATCTAATCAATAACATACAATTTTGTGGGTTTTATATTAAGCCTCAGCTGTCACTGTTTATAAGGCTACAAAATATCATTTTAGTAGTTTTGAACAAAATCTATTAAAATTAAAATGTTCTAAAGGTATCAAATTACAATTGTATTAAACTTATCTCCATAACTAAACCGCCTCTTTAAATTTTAATATGAGATCCTTTATTAAAACCTACAGCATAAAGCATTTCACTGTTTTTGAATTTAATTGATATACCCATAAAATACTTGCAAGGATTTTTGTGTAATTAAACATGTACACATTTTATAAGAAAACTGATATTCTTATAATAAGCAATTAAAATAATTTGTAATACATATTTTAAGAATATATTTTTGTTTCAGAAGACCTTGAGTGGCGTGTTTTTCCATACCAAATCATAGGCGGCGCAATAGTTGTAGCAATGGCACTGGTTCTTCTCGCAGCTGTAAGTTATCAATGCACTGCGACGTGGAAATGGATACGTGAAAAAACGTGTCGAGATTTATCAGAAAATGAAGATTGTAAAACTAAGCAAACATCAATTTGCATCAGTCATTCCCTCCCTGATTTACAAAGCGAACCTCTTACACAAGAGTACATTCAAGAACACAAGGATTCCATGAAAAAGGTAAGAACTTTAATTGACCTTTAGTTTATTATGCACAAATTCCACATAGGTAGCTCCTATAAAAACTACTCATCAATACATACTTGTACCTAGTAAGGCCTATAAGTCTCCAGTCTGTCTAATTTTGCGTGGTTGAAACCGGATTCACCTTATCCATCAAGCGACACTACATAGATTATTGTGTGTGGCACTTCTATTGTCTATTTAAGCAAATTTGACTTTAATCTTGATTAAGATTGAATGTGTCGGCAAGTTTTTCAAGAGTTTTAGATTGAATACCGTTCAATGACAAAATTCTTGCATAAACAAGGTCTTAAACTGACACAAATTAAAAACCTCTAGGATGGTGTGCATAGTAACTTTTCTCCATTATATTCAACTGTAAAATGATGCGATAAATTATTCAAATTAGAACGAGAAGCTTTAGACGGCGACACT
Source organism: Phrixothrix hirtus (assembly GCA_024586415.1). Lineage (NCBI taxonomy): Eukaryota > Metazoa > Arthropoda > Insecta > Coleoptera > Phengodidae > Phrixothrix > Phrixothrix hirtus. The sequence continues at coordinate 5,952 of JAHWXV010893973.1, forward strand.
CGACTTATGGAAACCATCACCTTTGTAGGTGCCTAATTGCTTAGTGACCGACATTTCAAGACTAAACAATTTACGACAAGACTATAACGTTTTTAAAATAACCGTCAGACGGGGGAAAGTTGCTTACAAAGTTCTACTACTTCACTATAATACGCTCATGCGCACTATTACCAAGCTTGCTCTGAAATAATAACGGTCAAAAGCATCTCTTACCCACCGTAGACTCCAGAGTTACGCACACTGATTACCAACTCATCGCAAAATTGATATCTGAATAGCATTGGAAAGGACTGTACATCAACCAAAGAACCATGAAGCCTTGGTGCATAATTTTCACCAAAGAAGAAAAACAATTCTTTGTACGTATAGGGAAGATACCAAAGAAACGTAATAAATGTATTAAACTTAAGCTTTGGTATTGAAAAACGCTAAACGCCGTTTTCTCTATTTATCATCCTGTTGCACAACAATAACTTTACACTCTAAATTTGCTTTATAAGAAGATATTTCCCACTATCTTTATATCTAATTACGTATGCAAGATATTTTGCTTTATGCAGGCCGTCTTTGATTTAGAGATCATATTTAACACACGTCTACCTAGGCCATTTGCGAACACAAATCTTTCGAAATTTTTAACCTAATTAAAAAGAAATGTTGTAAATTTTCGCATAAACATTTATCATGGATACAGGCCTGTATATCTTTCACCGTTAAACGTACTCTTGAAAACAGAAACACCGTTAGTGCCCATTTGTAGAATTGGGTACGTAAATTTAAATCCGTATTTTATTTACTTTTGTTATTCAAATATTGTAGTTATTTCGTCTGACAATGATTTTATGAGAAAATAGAAACATGTAGGAATTAAGAATTAAAAACGCAATTGGTTTAGCTTTAGTACTTTAATATATAGTATTTTTTTAATTTAGTGGTTATTTATCTTTCGGCACTATTCACTTTTCTTTACAATGGTCGTAAAGTCTGTATTATTTTTGATCTGATGTAAGTAAATTCGACACATTGACACACGCTTAATAATTAATAAGAAGTTATAATTTAATACCAACATTTGTATCGGTTCAAAGAGTAGTCTTTGGATCACCAGATCAGTAAAACTAATTTATACTTTTGCTTCGAGGATTACTAGTCGGAGTGGGTAGTTCCAATTCGGTCGGGTAGAAGGCACCAATTGCTGCTAGAGCCCTCTGTTCGAATGTTTATCCTAAATAGGAGAGAGTTAAGTATTAAAACGGAACGTCCCTCGAGAGTGGTCGCGACTTCTTATGTGAAACGATCGTTTTAGAATTGTGTATTTAATAACTAAACTGGGCGGAAACAATAAGATGGATAAAACTTTCAAAAGTAGTCTTATTCATAATAACGGAAATAATAATTTAAATAAATACTTTCTGATACTTTATACATATTTACAGTCACGGGTATTTAACAGTTATAAATTTAATAATTGGATTTTAAAATACTCGAAAGCTTTCAGTGTAAAAAGAACGTTCTTGGTATTAAGATAATTATGACAAGCGCTTGGCGTCGCTTTTCGTTCCTTGCAAGGAAGCGCTCTCCGTCGGGTGGAATTTTATGTGCTCCTGTTAGTTGTGAATTTTACCAGACTGATTCAGTATCCGTCCAGGTGCGAAAGGGGTCACGACGCTCGCGGGTATTCTCCTTTGCGTAATGACTAGGACGGTTTAGGTGTTGATACCTTGGTCTACTTGTGACCGATGCCACACGGTAGACAAAGGTATAACGGGGTTATTGGCGTCAAAAAGGCGCTGACTACATAGCCAACGGAGATGTTTGACGGCGGCGTTTTCACAGGCCCCAGTGACGCTTGTACGTACGCTACAAACCCAACACAACGTTCGAGCGTCCTCGTTATGCTTATTTCCGAGACCTTTCCACTACAGAGCAACTTGCCCGCTCTCGACAATAAGCTAGACGGGATTGGACAATAAAAAGGGGAGTCTCACCCTTTCGGATGGCCGAACTAATTTCGCAGTTTTGATCTCTGCGACGGCGGTTTTGAAATTGTAATATAAACAATTTGGTGGACAGTTTGCGTTCTTTGCAGGTAACAAAGTGCTTTATAAATCAAAAAATATCTCGGCCTTCTAGCAAAGATACACATATTCTCTAGGTACAGGATGACGTGGTCTTAGCTCGAGCACGGGACTACAACAACTGTCCTATTTTGTCTGAAAGCTTCGGTCTTTTATACAGAATACTCGATATTTCGCTCTCTGTTCCTCGAGCGTTTTTGATAATTGTTATTCGGACTTAAAATTATTGATAAGCGTATCGCTCATATTCTTTGATTAGCAATTTATTTATAACTTAATATTGCGCAATTCCAATTAATTTGTTCTTGTTAATTAAATTTGGTTTTGAGAATGCTTTATGTTTGTTATGCATTTAGGTAGCAATCCTTATTCACTTTGAACGGTTTCTTAATACTTTGGTTAATGCGTAATATTTCGTTATATTTAAGTTTTACCTAATTACATTTTATTTGCATGTAGGTTATTAAACAATATTTATTTTAAATTAATTCGCACTCACTCACTTCCGGTTCACTTATTATTGCCTTTTTAAAATGTGTTATCAATTTAATCTTCTGGGATTTTCGCGGAAACGTAAGACACACGTATTTGTTGAAAATCGGATTTTCCGTCGCTTTTTCACATTAGCATATTTGGCTGGAAGTGTTACACGTTTAAATAATCAATAATAGAAATAAAAGCAATAATTAGTACACATTTACTATTAGTTGAAGTACTGTTGCCGCTAACAAATCATTCAACTAGCTGGAGATTTTAGATAATTCACTGTAGACAATGAAAGCTTGTTTGTCTACCTTTACAATTCAGGTAGCTATAAATTATTTCTTATTAATTCTTAATAGGTTTGAATTAAAATTTAAGGTTTAATAATATATTAAACAAAATTTGAAGTATGTTCACTTTAATTGAGTTTACGTAAACTAATTAACTTTATTAATTAACTTCTCTGACGGCAACCCCTGCATTTTAAATTTGGACGAATTCAATGTTCGTTTTTCAAAGTAGCTTCTCTACTCTGACTAGTTTTCAGGCCTTTAAATTTTCCTTGCGACAATGCTTTATGGGTAAGCTTTTTTACAGGTAACTTTGTTCCGAAGCGACATTGTTTACATAATATTTATTGATAGTTCATCACTGTTACTTAAAAGTCTCTAAGTAGTTCTTAAATGCTAACTTAAGCTATCTTAAAACAACCTTCTTAGGGAAATTAAATGCATATTGTTCGTAGTGGATTTTCCTTTGTTGAAATTCCGCGATTTTAAATAATAAAGTCGCACATTTCACAATCAATCTTACATCCACGGAAATATAAGACTTAAAAAATTGTGTAATTGGATTTTTCACTAGCTCTAGTTTTTATGGAGGATATCTAAATATTGTCTTATAAACTGAATAATCAAGTTCAATATAGAGCCAAAGGTCTAGGCTGTCGAACTAACCTTTTCCAAACCGCTAAGCAGTCATCCTACTTTTTTGCACCACAAACTTCCCAAGAGACTTTTCTAGGAGAAACCCGAATTTATTTTTCTAACTGCAACGTTTCTTGTCGCTACCCGTGCCTGAAAGTTTGCTTAAGTTATAATAACTAGAAACCATAGCTCACACATAATTATCCTTTACGAGGCGAAGTCGTGCGATACGATTAAATTGTACTCATACCTTAGAACATCATAACTATTTTATAAGGAAATATACCAAACATTTAGTTTGTTTTATGAAAGCAAGAAAATTACAAATTTATTCTTTTAAAACTAATCTAGCCATTGACTTAAATAAACTAATTTCATGTTTAAGATGAAATATAAAGAAACTTGTTTAAATTATTATTTAATGGTAAATGAAATTGAATAAACCGAACAGTTCATTTATAAAAAGATATGCCAAGAGATCCAAAAATTGTCGAGTCTATATGAATTACACAAGTCAAAACTACCACAGGCTAGTTAGCTTTTTAATCGTTTCTATAGCGAAATTAGCCAATATTTAAAAGGTGAACCCCTAAATATAACTGAAATAGTCATTAATTCACGGGTTGTGAAATATGAAATATAAGCAAGTAGATTCATCACTATACCTGCGTTTTGCAGAAAAGTAATACCATAGCCCGCTTAAATATTTGCTATACTAATTAGTTACATTTAAATATTTCACTTCAAGTAATGGTTGGTTAAAGTTTGGCCTATCATGGAAGCTGAGTTTCTGCACATATAACATTATCTTCAGCTTTCTTAATGAGACTCTTTACAAAATCAGCCCAGGCGATATAATTCTGTCGAAGCTTAACTTGGACCGTTCTGGAAGTCGTTTCTCTTACAACTGACAACATTTTCTAACCAAAATGAGCTGTACGCGCTAGTAAATTGCACAAAAAAACTGGCATAGTTATTATGAATTATTAATAATAACGCCA
>JAHWXV010894029.1:0-13002 GCA_024586415.1 Phrixothrix hirtus
ATAGTTGGCCTTACATTTATTTATCAATTGTATTAATTGTCAATTTTTGAGTTGTCAATTTTATTGAAAAAGAAAACAAATAGTTTTCGAAACGTTTAATCTTTATTAAAGTTACACAGTTTTAGCCCAAATATTGTTTTAATTAGTTATAATTATGTACTCATTTATTCATTTCCAATACTTGTAGAGCATTACTTATTTTGCTCTATCTGCAGACAGCAATATCATTTTTAGAACTAAATTAATTACAGTAAAATTATAACTTGAGAATATTCCAGAAAAGTTTAGACATCATGTTCCATTTTCAACAAGCTAATTAAATCTAGCAGTTGAGTGATCACCGTAATGTCCACTGGGTGAATCGTAACAAATTTCATTACTAATTTTGCTACACTGATTTCTATTCAGTGCTGTTGTATCCCTTAAAGATGGACTCGGCTTTGGCAACCAAAATATCTCTAGTTCGATTGATAGATTATGTGATCAATTGCCACATAAGTCCTTGTAAAAGGGATAACTATCTGTTTTCTTCATTGGCAGGACCTCTATTGTATTTTAACTACACATGGGGATCTATATGCCCGTGCCTCAAATCACTGCTTGTGTCATGTTGCGCACCCATCGTCAGATAAGTCGGTTTAGCCCACAATTTCAGTGACTATAGATGCAACGTTACTTATTTATGTATCATTTCTTAACGAAATAGTAATTACTGTGCAGCTTCTATACTCTATACTCGACGAAGTAAGTTCTTGCTTCACCTCGATTCGTGCACACTACTTTGCATTTTCCTTTGGTTGTCTCATTTATCCGGTATATTATATCGCTCATCATTATTATAATTTTATAAGAATTTTTCTAGGATTGTTTTAGTTTTGGTGGTAATCATCGTATTGTTGCAGCTGCTACTCTCATACCAGGAGATTATGTTAAGGTCTTCTTAGAATATCTAGCATACTTGTTACATTTGAACGTCAGATGCAAAAATATAAAATCGGAGGGTGTATTCCTCCACAAAAAGTTAATGTTAGTTTTACCCAAAGCTAACAGCAACCGGAGAATTATTACTGTCCTAATCTTCCGTAGATCTGAAAGTAAATATAAGGAATTCGGTCGGCAGATGTTAACTGTATAAATAAATTTAAACATTAAAACAATTAAATCGTTCGGTTAATAAACGTTATCTAAAAAGGTTCAACAAAATTTGAAAGTAAATATATTTTATTATTTTCGATCACTAACTATTGATGACAAAATTCAAAACAAAAAAAATTACCTGCTTTTTATAATAATGTTACTTGACCTTGTACAGTTTGTAGCAAAAAGGTTAAGCTTGTCTACGACTGCGATATAAATTTAAAACTGCTGGCCCAATAAGGCCAAAATTCACTTTAATGTTATTGGTAAAATGAACTTAAACGAGCCTCAATATATCTAGCCTTGATGCAAACAAAATTACTCCGAAAAACAATGTTGGAAAAGAAATTATGAATAGCACTTATCTTTTCAAACGAAGATGCTGCAATATCAGCTTCACAGTAAGTTTCTTACATTGAGACGACTTCCGCTGGTGACTTCAAAGCGGCAATACAATTTTAGACTCGTTCAAGTAGAATTCGTTTTCTGAGCACAAAATAGAGTTAGAATCCATTTTTAAATAAAAGTGAATAGAGAACAAAATTACGAAGTCAAATTCGTCCAAACAATTATAAAAGAAACATACCTGAACGATTCCTTCGAATATGAGTTGTATATAAGAAATAATAATTACACATACTTTTGAAGTAACACTAATTGCTCCATGCCAAAGGAAGTATTAAATGAAAGTTAAAATTCAAAATTCAACTAATAAGGGACCAATGTCCCGTCGAGAAAACACTTGCTCGGAAAAAGTTTGCGACTGTTCCTCACAGTCAAAACCTCGTACTGCGCAGTTCCAAATTATCTTGAGAAATAAATATAAAAATTGGGCTCAAACTGCCCCCTATGTTTACCAATAAATCTGAAGCAAAACAAAATTAAAATAAACTTCAAAGGGAACTATCGTTAGTAATATTAATATGAAAAGACTAATTAAAACAAAACACATCTGGGACAAAATAGCCATTGGCGTACGGATTTAATTTTAACAACCAAAAATAAATTATAAATTACTTTATACACTGAAGTATCAAATAAAAGAGAAATAGATTACTGCAAATGGAAATTAAACTGTTTAGTTAACCGTAAAAGAAGTAAACGATACCGATTTTAGAACCCGTAACATATTAAACTTTTATACAACCGCTCAAACAACATTTTAATCGGGGGTTTGTCACAGGCTAAATTGACAATAACGCAAATGGAAGAAATCACTAATGTTTAACCACAGTCGGTAAAGCTACAGTGAAGAGAGGTGTAGTTCGTCGTTACTTGCGCGACTAAACACTGTATAATTAAGTCTAAATCAGTAAAAGATGGGCGCCACTGTTATCAATTCAAGACTGCAATCATGCGATATTTGCGAAACACCCTGTATATCACGGTGTTAGTGACCTACCTTAAAAGTGGAGATAGGCACTCTAGTGGTACTGCAGATACTAGATTAAAATGAAAAAGAGAAATATTCCAATGCTAAAGATGTTCACTTACTTATGATCGCTCTGTATATAATAGTGAACGAAAAATGCTAACGAAAGCTCTAAATATTTTTTGCGTTACTTGTGAAAATGTAGGGCGTAAGGTGCCTTAAATAAAATGACTACGGGCAGGAACTGACGGCCCGGTATAGTATTTAATTAACTAACTGAACTTTAGATTTTTAAGAAAGTGTTATATTTACTCCGAAATAAATGCTTTATAACTTTCGTTCCTAAAAATTATTAAACTGCTATTTAACTTCTTGCACGCGCACTGTATAACTAGGATTGCGCGTTAGGTTTTTCGTTGATGAAATAACAACCAAAATTGAGCAAAAGGACACCTTTATATAATTTTTGTTTGCACAAAAATACACGTATATATATATATATATATATTTATATACGTCAATAATAAGCTAAGAATTTCAATAGAACTTGCATTCTAAAAACAAGGGAAAATTGGCTAGCGAAATCTAGGCCCGGAGCAATTTATTTACAAAATCCAGCTGGTTATTACAACTGGAAGTAATTGCATGGAGGTGTTAATTAATAAATGAACTCTAGGTTTCCCCAGCGACACTTACAATATTTAAAAGCAACTGTATAAGCAACCTGTACTCAAAATGGATACCCAGATTATCTAATCAATGGTAATCATAAAACTAAGAAATTAAGGTTCAATCGTAAATGTGATATAAACAGTTAACTTAAATGATTGAAATTAAACGTAAAATGCTTTACTGAAATAATTCTGATTCAATTCTACTACAAGTATTTTAAGTCCGTAACTCATTTATTTCTTTGATATTCATATATGACGGACAGTAACGTCCTCTAACTAGCTTTGCATTATTTTACACAAACAAAACTGGGCCAGTTCGTGAACGAAAGTTGGTAGATGTGTGCCGATGCAAAGATATTCCTTCTTTGCCAGGTTCGGAATAAGTGATAAAAGGAACAAAAGGAAATATAAGACACTTACATGTGGATGAACGTTCTAGATTCAGGAAGCACTTCTAGTTCTTAATTTTTAGGATAGATAACCCTCAAGGGTAAGATAAAACGTGATAAATGTTGGCCGTACTCATATTAAATAAATTATCCCAAAGTAACTGGGATTTACTGCCTACAGGTCGGAAGCCAAGCAAGTACTTTACAACGTTAATAAAGGCCCATACTACTTTCTTAAAAATAAAGAAGACGCATCCGAACAAGCACTAAATACTTTACATCACCTAACACAAGCGTGTCTATATCATAACTGTTGTCCCCTTGCCTCAGGTTTTCGTAAGGGACTCTTTGTCTTTTTCCCCGATTGGATCACACATCCTTCAGTAAGGCAGCAATCAAAATATCTTTATACATGTTAAATTGTAACCCAGTTAATTGTTTCTTAAGTTTTAAACGGTATCGTGCCCGTTAATTTCTTGTGTTCATGACTTTTATACTTTGCAACCAACTGCTTTAACCTTGTTTATCGTCGATGCGTGGTCTTATATGCACTCCCACAATTTTCTAAAATTTTCGGCGTAATACTAACCAAGTTTTAACTAAAATTACTTTGTAATATTTTAAAAGTAAAAATACAAGGTGTATTCAAATAGATTTTCAGTTTAGCTTTATTCTTTCTTTTATAAGATGGATTTCTAAATTATTTTAATTAATTCTAGTTTAACTAAAATTATATCAATCATTAACGTGCATGTTACTAGATATCGCTTGATTTATCTAAAATCCTTAAACAAACATCAAGAGCTGACAGGTTTCCTTGTGGTTTCATATACAGCTGGTCGCTGCGCTATTAAAAACCTATGTAAGTTTTGATCCTAGGATCATTGATGAACTGAAATTACCTTTAATAAGAATTTTGCTTTAAGAACACGACCAAGTCTTCAATATCATCAACAAAATACAAGAACGTTATATAAGGGTTGAGTTAAAATTTTGTACATGGTCTAAATGAAAATCTAAGAGAATTCCAACACGACTAAAAACTCTTGCACTAATACCTCGTCTTTTGTAGCTGCTTTCTGATTTGATACGGCGTATAGTTCTATCCACTTACTAAAAGTGTATCAATATCATGTTTCTGCTATATTAATGGCAACTCGTTCAACAAACTACTTCCGTTATAATACCTCACTAGTGTTCTCCGTCGAGGTAATGGGTCCTAACCCTAGTAGAATATTTCGCACATTCAGTACTATTATTTAGCTTCTTCCTTGCAATTTACCCAAAAAGAGCGTTAGCGATCATTTTGCAGTCTTCTTCACTTGCCCATTTCATGAAGCACTGCGCATTTGATGAAATATGCTTTCACTCTATTCGTTAAAATTGTCAATTGTACTCCTCTCTCAATTCTTCAGAATGCAATCTTGGACTATCGCGGAATTCAGATGCGAAAAAATGGCCAATCTTCTGTCATGCAGGTTTTCGATGATACCTTTTTCATCTGAGAAGCAACGTCATATCGGGGTGGTTTTTCTGATTCTGTCTCAGAGTTATAATTGATTTAAATATTCGATTTCCTAATACTAGATGTTTACATCTATCTCATAGTTAATTACTGTTTATATATCTGTTTCACATGGGTATTTGATTTAGTAAGATATTGATTATTTTGTTTATCTACTAATTCTATGCATTTTCTATCGACTTTCTTTAATGTAAATGTTATTCATTTTAGATATATTTACAGTTTATTCCATAGAATAATTTTTATTTATAGCACTTTGTTAACTGAGAGTATTTTAATTAATATATAAAAATTAATCTATTTTATTGAACGTTATATTTTGTGTATTGTTGCTTACAAATCTTAAATTACAGTCAAATTGTTTATTTAACTATTTATTATAATTTCATTACATAGATTTTAAATATGAGGATAGGTAGCAAATCAATAATTCAGGAGTTCGTTACAATTTGTGGATTCCTTTCAAATGATGGGCATTGCGAAGGACATTGAACGACTTTTACCATTAATCCTGGTTCGCAAATTGCTAGGACAAATGTTGCAAACCATATACAGGGTCTATGTTTCACTTGTATCTCTGATTTAACAACTAAAGTAATGGTGACATGCTCTCTCAATCAGTGCTGTGATCGTTTGTTTCTAACTAGAAAGAATTACTCCACCACAGAAATTAGATATTGGAACATCAAAATCTATACTTTTATTTACCGGATAATCACGTAGAAATTTACCTGTCCATTCAAAGCTAACCACAATGACTTCCAAAATTATTTGCTTGCTATAATGGATCCTTTACACATGTTAAACTTCTGTTATTTTTACGATTCAATGCATATTCTTAAAAACACATATTAATGGCAGAACGACTAAATTTAATTTTAATTCTTAGAATTAAGAAAATAATGACTTCAAAACGTGATTTTAATTTATTGCGACACGAATCCCTTTGCACTTTAACTAATTAATATATTAATTAGCCAAGTTAAAGATAATTTATAGGATTTTATCCATTATTCTCTTGTTATGGTAATTAAATATTTAAAACTTCACCTAAATGACAAATTTTCATTCCAGATTGATTATATTGGAATATTAAAAAAGAATCGGGTGAACGGTATCTGACATTTTTCTCTCTTCGATATTGATGATTTAATCGTTCTATTACATGCCTCATTTCAAATTAACATATTTTTATTGCAAAAGGGTATCGTTCGTCACGGATTGCAGTTGATTAATTATTGGCTGACCACTCTTTTCTCGGTTAGTTTTACTAATTACTTTTATTTATTTTAAACTGATGTTTTTTTGCTTTTTTATTTGAAATACGTTAGTGTTTGCACATATGCATCCTTGAATTGAAGATTTAATTGTCGGATAATATGAACGTAACATTTTATATATTCATAAAGTTGTCGCTGTCCGGTTTCCTTCGATTTAGGAAACGGTTTTTTGTATCGGTAAATTATATTACTAACTTATTTAAATGCGTTAATTCTAACACTAGCAATTTCTAGAGAAATATATCTAGTTCACTTTTACGTAATTAGTAGATATATTTCCTTATATTGATTATATTATTTAAACTTGTAATATACATATTTTCAACATAAATCCAACAATATGAAGTCATTATATGCAGTGTTGAAACTAATTCAGAAAATAGTAATATCTGCTCCAGAAAATTTGGTCAAAAGGTCAGAACAAGTATGTAGATATTGATCAACCAACACCAGTCCATCGTTACAGGAATGGGGGTGGGGTGCAGATTTATTTGACTGGATAAGAAAATATTATCGTAGAAAGGAAAGTTCTAGAAATTGATACTGGCCATTTACTTGATTTTGTGTCAATGGGCGATAGTTACCATATCGATACTCTTCAAATTCCTCCACACAAAAATAAGTTTTCTTGAATTTATATCAAGAATTTTTTGACTTATTCTTATAACACCACAACACCTAGTTAGACCAAAACCAAAGCGTAGCAAAATTGTGCCACAAGCCATCAGGTCTCATAAGAGGGTGACCACTTCATTGAGAAACAGTCTGCACAACGAAGGCCTACCTATTGAGGTAAATGTACGACATTTTCAAGCCTAAAATGGAATGTAGGTTTACATCCAATTTTAAAAAATGTAAAAAGTTTATAACTTTATTTAAGGACGCTAATCTAAAATATTTTGAAAGTTTCATAGAAACTACTCCTGCGTTAATGCGTCAAAATGAAAATTGAGGATGGAACATAAAGTTTACTTATGGTTGATTGCAAAAACATTACTTAGTTATTTAGGAACTTCTCTCAAATCTGTGATTCTGGTTGTAAACTAGGTGATATGCACAATATAAGGCCTTCTTAATTTAGAGATGTCTGTGCAAGTGAATATTAATAATATTACATTATTATATTCACCAGTGAATATAAAATTAGCGAATCGGTAAACTACACGTTTTAAAATATAGCCTGCTTCACTAATAATTGTCTTATTAATGAAATTTATTTTGACTTAATTTTCTGATTCTAAACATATTTGAATGCAAGGTTGATTATTCGGCTTATACAAAATATTGCAATCCCTTTCCACGCCTTTTATGAATGTTCAATACAAAACCATTTCAAAAACTATACAACCGACACACGCTGTTTCGAATGTATGTAGTTGACTGGATACAATTCTTTTCCTTTACATTTAAGCTCATACAGGTACTGTATGTTCAAACAATAAGATAACTTGGTGGTTTATACATGCTTTACAGTTAAAATGTAAGTTTCTTAATGCTTGGGCAGTACCTCTCCTTCTCGTTCAATTCTAGGAGAATAAAAAGCAATTAAGCAAATTGGTACTTAAAAAACTATTTAATAGATTTATTAATGTTTTTTTAGATTTTAAATGTTTTATTAAATAATTAAACTGGCTGATAACATTAAATAGGACATAGCCTGCATTCCAGATAAAACGAGCCACCCTGTAAAAATTTTTTAATATTAGAATTTAAAAAAATCCCGATACACTCAATTTAGATCTTAGGGGGGACATATTATTGCGTAAAAGCAAACCCTGCGAATATCACCCCCTACCCATGTCAACACCAATGTCAATAATTTCAAATTTCGAGCCACGCCTTGTTTGAAAATTCTTTCAGCTCTCTCTCTATCCAATCATGTGACATTTTTGATCAATAAATAATGGGTAGCGACAGAAAAACATAAATTACTTCTTTAATAAAATTTTTTTATTTTAACAATTGATGGAAGAACGGAAAAATAAAAAAAAATCAATTTACCAAATATTCAAACTGAGCACCATTAACGCCCATACAATTGTACAAAAGAGTTTGTATTTCCGCTCTTACATTCTGAATGATGCCAGGGGTTATCAATCTGCAGCATCTGATAATTTTCTTCTCGCAAATTATCTAATGTAGTTGACTGCTTCTCGTATACTTTACACTTCAACCATCCCCACAGGAAAAAGTATAGTGAAGTTAAATCGGAGGCTCTAGGTGGCCATTCTGTAGGATCTCTCCAACCAATCCAATAATCCGGAAAGTTATTATCCAGGAACTGCCGCACTAGTACCGCGATATGAGGATGAGCCCTATCCTGTTGAAACACCATCTCATTTTCTAACAAAAGACCGAACTCGGTGGCGTTGCTAATGCCAGTTTCTGTAATTGTGATGGCAACTTCAGGAGGAATGCATTCACGTTTGGCTTTTGTTAACGAGTAGCACGGCGGATAAACACAATGACCTAGGCTATGAAGTTTCTTTCTATTATGTTTATAGGAAAACGAAGTGCTTCCTGTATCCACGTACAATTCTGTAGCCTCTTCTGGTGTCAACGGCTTTTGGTTTCCATTTTCGTCTCGCAACCTGTTTAATTCTGTGACAACTTCTTCTTTACTTGTGCCTACTTCTTTAATTAAACTAACAACAGTTCTTTTTCCTGTTGTTCGTAAAACTACTTCTGCAGCAAACGTAATTTCTTCCAACGATGACGTAGAAAGCTCATCAAAAGAATTTTCATCAAGATTTCCTTGGAAAATTACAAAGTCCTCGCCGTTGAGCCAGTCTGCTTATCGCTTTTTAAACACGTCTAATTTCCAGCTGCTCTTTTGTCAATGTTCGTCAATTCGGCTGGTTAATTCAAATATATTCCTTTTTACGTCTTGCCCAACAGGGTGTGAACTATTCGAACATTCGACTTTAGTCAGAACTTGATCAAAAAGTTGATCCAATTGACTATTATTGGATAAATCTCTCAACATGAAAAACTCGTTGAGAAAGTCGAAAGGAGTGTCGGGAAAAATTAAAAAAAAAACTCTTTATGACAAAAAATCGCAAAAAACTTTGTAATGTATAATATTTAGGCCATGTGCTCGTATAAAACTTATTGCGTGGCTAATATTGCCTTGAATTGTAACAAAAGAAAAAAATGTTTGAGGAATATAATAATTTCAAAAATATCTATATACCTTAAGCATGATAATCCATTATAAACCATAACTACACGATTAACAATATCAAAATAATATGTTGTTGTAAGAGTACAATTACAAATGAATTATTATATTGCCTATTACTTACTTCATTAGCTCATTTTAAGCGACTACTAATACTGCCGGCATATCCTAAATGAAGTATATCATAGCATTCCTTAATAATCACAGTTTTGTTCTTATTTCCAAAGTACTTAAATGAAGTTAATTAAAAATGATTTTTGTCCACCCAGATTGCACTAAATGAAACAGTGTGCGATAGTTGCATTTACAATCTTATTAAATCCTTTAATTTAAAGAAATGAATAGCAACCTACATTGTTCTCGTTCACGCCTATATTAAATATTACATTGGAAAAACTAGTTGATTGCTATAAATAAGTTTTAGGAACAGTTAGAATTTATGAATTGGTATAACGGCGATTATAATGTTATTAGATAAAACATTTTTAGTAGCTATATTTCGATAAATTGCTAAGATTTAGATGCTTTTTGTTTGCATTTATAGCCAATTTATCACTAATTTACTGCTACTAATGTTTTCCAAATCTGATGTGTTTACTGTGTCACTTTTAAATCATGTAATAACAAACTTTAGATATAAAACCTATAATAAACATTTTCTTTCTGAACAAATTTAAATACCAGTTTTTGCAATTTAAGAAGAGTACACAGTTGTGTCTAACATTAAGATAAATTATAAAAATAAACTTCATAAAATTGATGTATTAGACAGGACTGCCCACGTTTTATTTGTAAAATATTGTATCAATCATTAAAAATGACCCATAATGTTGAATACACATCCTTTGCTGAAGAAAAATGCTGAAAACACAATAAAATTTATGTTATCTCCTCAGTATCGCTATTGTTATAAAAAGGATGAAGTAAAAACACAATAAAAGTGTGATAAACTACATAATCACTAAATCAACGGGAACAAAAAGTTGAAAATCATAAGAATTTTTGAAATGTCTCACGTATGCTTTCTATTAGTTTAAACTAAAAGCAAGCCTTTAAGGCTTTTGATATAAAGTGCTTTACTATTAAAAGAAAATATACGACAAAAATAAAAAAATCCATAAACATGTCGTAAATAATAAGACGCGTCGGTGGATTTTATCATGGAATTCCAGGTCACTTCTTTTCCACGCTTTCATTTGACAAAATTGTTGTATCATTTGACTTTTAAAACTTCTGTTTTTAGCCCGATAACATAACTAAAATCTAAAATATTTATGTCGGGCAATAGTATAAATGGAAGGTTTTTGTTTCATTTACAAGCACATAGGTACGCCCGTCGCCCTCGGAAACTCATAATTAGTGAACAGAGTTATTATTTCGATCTAGCATCACAATCAGTTGTACGTGGTCCACTGGGAATTTTACAACTTTATAATACGGCTTTTCTTTTTCATTTTATACTACAGTGGGAAATTACGATATGAATAAAAATTATCCGACCAAAAAATATGGATAGCTCTACCATCAAAGGATTTTCTGTACATTTCGCTTTGGAATAATGCTTTTGCTATAGCAGATAATGCTATAAAAATTTATATTTTCTGAAATTTAATGACCTACGAGCTTATAAAATAAATAATTTATGTTTTGTATTTTTATGCTGTTAAATTTTCACTGAAATCAATGTTTCAGTTTAAATAGTGCATTAATATGTGGGTAATATAACGTATTGAATTAAATAATGAAATCTGAAAAAATTATGGGCACTCAAATTATGGGTACTTGTGTATCAATGAAGAAGGTGTTTGTATCACTGCAGTAGCTTTTATTAAACCGCTAATTATAAAAGTGTCACTATTCCCGCAAACATATTAATATTATTCTCAGAGAGACAAATAAAAGTTGATTTAAAAAGGATTCACTTTAGTTCCATGTACCCCATAACTATTTACTTAACAGCAGTGCAAACACTGCTAATTCTAGTCTTAAAATTATCAGATTACTTAATTAGTACGCGCCACATTGGGTAATTGTTATGATGTATATTGTACAATCCTTTTATACGTCTGGTTTTTACGAAACCGGCGTTATAGTTTTTTAAAAAATCAACTGAGTACATTAATTTAAAATTAATTAATTGGTATAGATCCTGGAATCATTAAAATACCTTGTCAAATACTAAATCCCCAATCTAAAGTTCCTCATTACATTCAACCTTATATACACATAATTAAAGTGAAATAAGCATTCAAAATAAAGATATAATAAACACATTTTAACTGTCCTTTTATGTAGCTACATTTTTTTACTTCATTCGGTAAACTGATAGGTCACAAGCTGTGTTCTTCTTGCTATTTTGTACGAATTGCTGTGACACGTAGCGCTTTATTTCAGAATATGTTTCTTGACTTGAATCTATTTAATATTTTAAACACTTCTCGTGCTCAAAATTACTGATAATTAATTATTAATACTTGATTTCATTAATAAGCGCGTGTTTATATATCAGTATCTTTAAACTCGCAGAACTGTCAACAACTTCCCGCCATTAAACAAATGGTTTGCAATTTGTTGAAATTTAAATGTTGAATTTTCTTATAGTTTAGCACATCTACACTTATTTAAATTAAAAACACAATGTATTCCTTAACATCCAAATTTATTTGCTATGTGGAAATAATTAATTCCTGGGTTGTTCAGGAAAATATTCCAGATTTCATTGAATCACCTGGTCAGTACTGTAGTTTACTTGTATCTTGTCACGACTTGTTTCTACTTATGCTGAAGTGATTTTATGTTATTTGAATTGTTTTAACTTTTAACGTTTTAACGTACAATAGTATTAATTTTAACCAGTAAATTATTTCTAGTGAAGAATGACAGCTGTCTGTTAACTTCTTATGCACAAATTTTATTATTTATTTGAGCATCAACCTCTTCTCAAGACTATTGGGTAAATAGTAATTTTAACGTTACAAATAACAGAAAGCTTCCGAAACGTGCCGACTTGCAAAATTTTTGGACCATAGAAATTTGTAATATTTGGTCGATCTTTTATGATGTGGATTTAGTGTCGTAATAAATACCTTTTTTGCACTTTCTTGACTAAAACGCCACTTTTAGTCACTTGCTTGTATGACTAAAGCGACACTTTTAATCTCAAGAGACTAAAATGTTACTTTAGTCTCAGGGGAGATAAAGTAAATTTAATCCTGCTCACCATGGCAATAAGAAAAATTAACCAATCAAAATTACATATTGCTGAAGGCGTTTCTATTGCTCTTTGTAAATAGCATTCGCCTTGAAGCATACAAAAACAAAACTATTGATCTGTCAATGTCAAAGTCGTGCAATTTTACTTTTGTTTTCAAATTGTTCAAAAGTGCAGAAAGTATTATATATATATATATATATATATATATATATATATATATATATATATAT
>JAHWXV010894077.1:0-10933 GCA_024586415.1 Phrixothrix hirtus
TGCTAAAAGAATGTAGCTTGGTAGCGTTGTCATTTGATGTTGATTGTACAGTGATTTCACAACTTGCTGATGTTTTTTAAAAATTTTAAAAACCTACTATAGAAATTATTTTAATGCGATTTCTAGTATCACGTGTTATTGAAAACAAAATCCTAATCTAAAATTCCCTATTTTTTGATTTTGTGGGCAACGTTGGCCAAAATCACTCTTTACTTACTACTGGGTATATTGAGAATATTTACAAGTTAAAGAGTGGTGGAAGATAATATGTTTATTACTCGAAAGTGATGTTAAAAAGCAGTGAATGAAAGAAAACGGGCAAAAAGCCTAATTTATAGGTACGAAATATCAAAATCTGCGATGGGTGATAAAGCTAAAGGCAAACATCCATTAAAATTTGGAGAACGGCGGATACTGCCAGAGGAGGTACACGACAACTTAGTTAAAAATATTTTATTGGCCCAAAAATGGGTGTTTCCAGTAAATGCGGATGACACAAGAGGCATAACTAGTGGGATTTTTAAAAACAATTTACGAGGTGTGTAATTTTTTACATCGACATATAATTATCTTATCGCAGCTATGGTAGCAGAAGATAAAGAGTGCGAGAGCATCTATGACCCACAACATGATGAAAGGCTAATTTTGAAAATAGGCAGCTGGACCAGCAATGGTCCGAAAGAGGCACACCATTCCAAAACGGTTGATTTACTGTTCAAGCACTGTTTTTTTCAAATTGCTCTTCCTTAATATAAAAAATTGCTTTCAGTAATTTCAAAATTTATCATAGGCGATAACGTTTCCAATCACCTATCTAACAGCAATATAGAATCATGTACCAAAAATAACATTAGGTTAGCCCCTTGATCTTACGTGGTTTAGGGGGCCGAAAGCCAAGTTCAATATAAATAGCCGTGGCACTGTGCCAAAAGATTAACTACTCCATCACACAATGTATCCAAAGTCTTCTCAACAACTATGTACCATTCGAAGCAATCATCAACCATCCAAACTAAAGCGGCAAAATTTTCAGTGCGACCAGGAAGGGGTGCATTCAACTTGGAGAAAGAACTGAAACAACAGGCAACAAGCCAAAACGTCAAGCGATGTGGAAACAATTTTTGAAAACCAAATGGAGGTGTACCGTTTGAGGAACTAAAAAGTGATAAATTTATGGCGATTGGAAGGAGATGGAAAAAATTATCGGAAAAGTGAGAGGAATAAATCACTCCTTATTTATTTGTGAGGAAATCTGGTAAAGATATACCCTGAGGTAAATATTTTTATATTTATTACTTTCAATTAAAGAGAACAATTAAGAACGTAATGATGTAATGCGAAATCTAAAATCAAACCTTCTATAACCGTGTTAGGGTGTAATTAAATTTAGACTATGAAATAACTTTTTAAAACGTCATGAGAGTTAGTTTGCAATTGTTTTTAATGGAGAAAGGAATTTTAGCTGCATTCATCCGCATCATTTATAACAACTCATTTCTATACTGTAACATATAAATACATCCCACCCGTCGGGTCTTCGCAGTAAGCTTTAATATAAAAAATAGAGGAGTGGAGGAAATAATTCGATTGAAGTGTGTTTATGAAGACATTGGTTCGCATCGGCACCCAACTCATTTTTAACATCTTTATATAGAAATTAAAGTTATTTGTCATTTTTATATCGGCTGGAGCTTAATTAGAGAACGGGTTAAAAGAGAGTAGAAACAATCAAAAAGCGAGATTAAGTCGTCCAGAAAAATTGATGTAATTTATAAGAGACTGTTTAATTATCGTAACCTTTAGAATTAGAACCAAGCTTTTACTTCTTTTCCAAATAGGATTCATTTATAGTAATTTTTTCATCAGTTTCTTATACAATAATAGTAAAAGTTAGCCTCTTATTCTATTAACCCAATTAATTTGGGGGTTAATTGTATGTAAAATTATCCTAATTTTTATGTAACAAGTGCATTACATAATGTAAGATGTTAACGCCTGACTACGATGACTTTTACTTTTAACTCAGTTGATTTCCGAAGTTTTGAATTGTTTAACTTCCGACTTCCGATTATTTTACTCTTGACTATGCGCATTTATAATATTACCCTTTCACCTGAGTCACTTTGTAAAAGGTTACTTATTGTATCATTGAACTCGTCAAGAATTTCTAAATATATATCTAGTAACTTTCCTATTATTTTTATCCGGATTGATAAGAAGTGGTAGGTGTTAGACGAAGCAATTAAAATTTTTAACAAGACGTCAGGAAACTGAGTTAAAAGCATTTTGTGAGTTATCAATCTTTAATCTAGATAGTACCGTTTCTTTATATGCCTACTGAAATCAGTTATTTATAGACAACAGTTGGTTTCCCAATAAAATTTAATAGCTTTTGTGAAATAACATCTTTGTCAGGCCCATTAAATATCTGCAATTTGGAACAAGAAATTTATTAATACTTAATTGTCCAAAATTTTTCTTTTAGTAATTATATGCATAATAACGTAAGATCTGAATCAACTGTTTAGGATATTGAGGAAAGGAGGCACCATAGTGTTTCCGGTGCCGCTTACCGAATGCCGAATAGAAAAATTATTTCGATTTCTATTTCTTAATTTTAATCATATAAAGCACCACGACATGGGTCTTTGATAGAAAGTTACAAAACACTTTGATGTAAATTATACGTATTCTCTATTTTTATTTCTATTTTGATCTCTATTGAAACACATTCTATTGGCAAAATTCTATATTACTATATTACTTCATTTAACAATCAGAATGCCTTCTGAAATAGGTCGAAATATTGTAAGTACCTCACTATCCTTTTGTAAGATAACTGACAGACAATAAAATAATTGGAAACCACTTGCTTATTACCTCATTATTTGTTTATAGTTTCTTTAACAAAAGCTGCACTACTAATCCTGCTAACTTGCATACTTCTTCATTTCAAAGGTCGTTTTTGGTATTAAAATTCATTGTTTTCTCTAAATCAATAAAGAAGAAGATTCCTCCTATGAATTTTAAAATTAATTCGGCACAAGTGAAAATCCATGAAACTGTCATCGGAGTAAAATAAAATGAACAATTCTAAGGTTTCTCACCAAAAGATTTTTAATAACCTAACTCAACAGGTAAAAAATAACAGCTTGCACTTTCAATCAGGGTGACACAGGACCCGCAAACCAATGGTTTCGCCCTGTGTGGGGCTCATCAGTGCCTGGGGTGGCTGAGCACGCTGGTTGAAAACGCAAGCTTCCTTTTAAACATATAAACAGTGTGTGTTGACGAAAATTACTGGCAGAACCATCTATTGTTTATATTAGGAGGATTTTATATAAATAAATAAAGAAGAAAATTCCTCCTAAACGGCACGAATTTTAAAATTAATTCGGCACAAGTAAGGAGGAGTCCTCTTCTTTATTTATTTATATAAAATCCTTCTAATATAAACAATAAATGATTCTGCTAGTAATTGTTTTTTCGTATTGGGTTTAGTTTTTATTTACTTGACCGAGATTGCGGGATGCTGAAATTTACTCTCTCTTGGTACCGTACTTTAGCCGAACGTGAGAACCACATCAAACAAGACTGAACGTACCAAAAATCACATTGACATGACGTTTTTGAAATTTTTTTCGTTGAAAAATTGCCGTACTTATACGGGTTTGAACCCGTATCCTTTAAGAGTTACTGAACCGTCGAGGTTTTTCGTTCTAGTTTTGTCAAAATTACGGTTTCAGTATGTCATTTTTATAAACATATCTCGATTTTAAATTAAAGTTAAGTGAAAACAAAGTATTAAGTATATTAAAGCCAAATTTCATTTAGGTTACATTTCGACAAAATTTTCGGTTAACTTCGGTGTTCGGGTCTGTGCCCAGAATAGAGGATTCATTATATTTTGTGCTTCCATTTTTATTCTTCCGTCTAGGTTACATAACTGTAAATGCAAAATTTTGGAGATTTCCAGATTCCCTAAATTTTTGAAGATTCTGTCAATTAATTTTCCAGTTACAATCAAAAAGTTTTATCGCAATAGAATTTAAAATACTCTTCGTTTGACGAGATCTTTAATGTTCTATCTTATTATCTTTTCATGATAAGTAATAATATCGGTATGTACGAATTTTTTTGGTTAAATTTTTTTCTTGCATACCACGCTCGAAACGTAGTGTGCTTTATTATCGCCAACCGTATCAACGTACGGTTTTGTCGATGAAAGCAGGTTTCCTGCTCACGTTTCACCAAAAGCTGAAGTTGTAACGTTTTGTAAGGTAGAAACTTTATTCGGTGAAATGGAAACATTTATAACTCAATTTGAACTTTATGTAGGTCCGAAAATTATTATTGAAGTTCACGGCGTGCTGATGTCCGTTGATCTGTACATGCGGAATCACTGTACAGATACAATTCATGCCGTATGCGCTTCGTTTTTTATTCTTTTCGACTATTATTAAAATAGAATTCTATTCAATTTCATGATGGTCAACTTCATAATTCAGTTATTATAAACAACTATTTAAGATGGTTACATACGCTGGATTTTATTCAAATATATAGATTAACAATTTCGAATAAAAGAAATTAAGTTTTTATGCAAGTTTACATTTAATTACCAATTTTTTAAAAACAAAAGCATTTACTCATAATTTGAATTATTTTATCTATGACTATTGAATAAAACATCTATCATGCGTACGTATTCTAGCTATTAAATAATCAATATTATTGCATTATATATTCGTTATCGTAATTGGACACATTTTTACATTAAAATTCAAATTCGCTATTATTTCGATTTTATATCGCTATATGGCGTACACTTATTGATTTTTGGTTTTCTGTCCTCGATAAAATCGAAGGAGTACTTTCGCCTAATATATTCAAGGTGCGATGTATTAATCTAACATTCGGGAGGGCATAAGTTCGATTCGCAGAGCCGCTTATTCTGATTCAGATTTGGAATGGTTTCTGAATCAATAGAGACATCTCCTCTGAGATAAATACCGAGGCAGTATTTCCACTCATTTTTGTCCTCGCATCTCCGTCCAAACCCATCCTTGTCTTTACCTATCCTTAGCTATTCTTGGCTGAAAAGGGGTCCCAGATACCCCTAGATATCTCGCCCCTTTAGGGTGGATTGTTTTTAAAATTGAGTAAGTATTATTTTAAAAAATCCACTATAACAACAGACGACTTTCGCTTACCTGTTTTAAATTGTTGGCATAGTTTAAAAACTAATTTCTTATGCGAAATAAATTAAATTAAATTAGGAGTTAATTTAAGAATATAGGCAATTTGGAAATTTAGATAAAAAATATGTAAAATAATGTTGTAGCTCCGCCGTGAAACGGCGCCAGGTATTGTGGTTTATACCTCAGGTAGATTCTCCCTCCACACGTACGCGCTGTGATACATGGAAAAAGCAATTTTTTACAAGTGCTCGCGTAATACAGTTTGAGATATTTTTGAAACAAGAACGGAGGAGTTGGATAATGATTGAGTGTGCTAGAGGTCGCAATGCATGACAGTGCCATGAAGAACTACACGAAACTTGTCGTGCAGTTGCATTACCTTACCAAACAGTAGCAAAATGAGTACGAACCGTCAGAGAAGGACGCGAAAATGTACCAAACATGCCTCAGTAAGTGACGCCAACGTCCGCATTAGTAGAGACAAATCTCATCTCCACGATTCATGACAGCCAAAGATACTGGCCTAATGCCTTCGATTGTGCCTCACATTTTAAAAGACCGCTTAGAAATGCGGAAAATTGCCTTAAAATGGGTTACACGTGAATTAACGGAAATGAAGAAATGGCAACAATATGACGCTGCTCCTATTACGATGGGCTAAATCTTACGAACCAAAGATGAACCGCCAATCTTCCGAGTGGTATCGTTACGGAACACCGCGTCAAACAATTGAGCAGACCGCCGCCCATGTGAAAGCCATGGTGATTCTTGCTTACGATTGCAATGGTGTTATCTTAAAGCATACCATTCCTACATGTAGAGTACTACTGTTCGTTTCTGCAAAACCACTTGCAAGCAGCGCTTGATGTATCATTTTCGACGACGATGCAAGAGCGCACGCAGCAAGAAGTACTATGCCATTTCCCCCTACTCTCCAGATTTAAGTACCTGCGATTTCGACCTAATCCCTGAAATAAAGGAACCAATTCGCTTTATATTCACATCATCCAAAGATTAGACAGTGCCCATGATATCGAAAGGCTTCCACGTCGCTTGGAACATGTTATACGCAACGCTGATGGTCACACCGAAGGCCTGTAAAACCTACAATCTTGTATGTATATTGTGTATCTAGAAAAACAATAGCTGCCATTCGTAATTTTAACGGTCGTCCATCTAAATTTCTAATCACGTGGAACATTGCTTAATCCTGGAGATTTTTTCTGGTTACTTGGTTCACGCAATTATCCCAAAGAAACCTATTAATTCACATGAAAGGACGTAAAAAATGTAGCAGTTTAAAGAAAGCGGAAAAAACTTAAAAATCCTAAGGTTAAAATTGTAATTTGGGTTATCCAATTTTAACCAAAATTTTGATGCAGCGTACTGGGGAAATACTAAATTTAGACACGAAATTCCACTGTTCTACAACTTTTAGGTTTTGAAGAATCTATCCCCATATTTCACATAGAGTAAGACAAAGTAAAAATCATTTAAATTATCGTTAGTTTTTCAATGGTTTTCCTACATAGTATAAGTCAATTTTTTTAGTTGATTGTTATGGTACATTAGGTTGAGCTTCCATTACGCAGTAATTTGAATCCAAAGAAGCATATTTTAATTTGTAATCAGAATCACGGTTACACCTAATTATTTCATAAATTTATCCAATTATGGCATAGAAAAACCACAATTCATCATGCCACTAATTATAGGTAAAGCAATAGTCTTTTTATCAATTAAAGTGACATTTTTTAACACCCACCTCATCGTGTGCTGAACTTAACTTCAAAATTTCCTGGGTTATATTATTTTGATATAATATGTCAATTCAGTTTTAAAATTTAAATAATGATCATCGTTTAATCTAAAAGGCTTCATTACCAGTTAGTTTTAATAAAATTTGCATTTGTTAAACCTTTTTATTCAACACTTGTTGATAACGCTTTATAAATTAGTATTTATAATATTTTGACGCATGTAATTTATCTTGAAGAGAAATTTGTTAATATTCATGATTAAAAATAGTTCATTGTAGTTTAAGTAATTTATTATGTTACTGTCAAACCTCTCAAATTGAACACCTTAAGTCGATCACGATTTTTGATTGGATCCTTTATTTAGCTATAATTTACATTGATGCTACCTGTACTATGTACATTAAACAGGTAACTTAGAGCCATACTTTATAAAATATGATTATTTACACTATTTGTCCTGAACACCTATTTTGTACCTGACCCTTGAATTGAACAAAAGTGGTTAGTAAGAGGATAACAAGATTATTGTCATAAGAACAATAAAATGCTACCAGCTGAAATATACTTGGAAATTCAATTCCCCTGTACTTTGCGTTAGACTGGTAAATTTTGTTTGTATAATCTCTTGAAATAAAATACCGAATTATTACAGTTGTGTAATATTAAAATTGTAAGAAGCAGATACTGAAATTAATTCTCCGTACATTGAACAATTTGGAATTACGAGAGTTCAAGATAAACAAATTTGACTGTACTTGGTTTTACCAAATGGGAGTGTACAATTAATTTTAAAATTTTGCATCATTTAATAAGTTTCGTAATTTTGTTCTTGCATTAATTATTATTTAAGAACTTGTTATTCAATTGTAAAGATTGCACGACATTCTTGCCTTAAATTTTCAATTTTCAAGAAATTCTTTTCTTTAGTTTGCTCAGTTTAATCAATTAAAATTTAGCTAATTACTATTATTGTTCTTGCATCTCAATCACATGTTTTCGTTAATTATTTAACTAACTTTTAAATATCATCTAGTACCATTTCATTAAAAATTACTATTAAAAGTTATACCAATTCATCATGATTACAAAATGATATGCATTACACTGTACTAATATTTATAGTCTTTCTTCGTTAACAAAATCATTTATTTCAATCGCATTTGTTTAGCACTAACTTTTATTTATAAATCTACGAGGCAAATTCGTCAAGTTTCTAACGTATCTAAGATTTTCTATTGTACTGTTAATTGTGTAAAGCGTTAACTACCCTGAAAATTTATAATTCTGCTAGCTGAGATGAAGCCTTATGCTTTTACCGCGTAAACGGTACCTATCTATATCAGGTTATTGGAAAACATTGAAATTCAGTTTTACTCGTATATGAAGACAAAAACAAAGTCTGCAGGTATTTGTTGAAAAAAATACTTACATGATAGGTAAAGAAAAATTAGATGTTTAAACAATTTTCAGATAACCGGTATGAATAAGAATGCGAATTTCACCTGCTATGGTGGGTAGTGAGTATACACCGAAAGAAAGTTTTAGTATTGCGAGTCACCATACCCAGCTTCGTTGTGCTAGCTGCGTTAAGGTATGACGTTTTGCCGTAAAATCCTGGTTGTCGGGGGCAGTAGCGTCTTTGGGATGGTCAGAGATCCTTCCAGTAAGATGCTAGGATTATTTTCGTACCAGTTTGGGACATTAGTCACTCTATCATTTAGGTAGATGAAGTCCGGTCGCACTTTCAGCATACTCCCATTATCAAGGCTAAAATTCGGGGTTACCTATTGATACAAATAATAAGATTAAACATTTTACAGAAAATCTATTCAAATAAATAAACAAAAGATCTATTTACACGTTCATGTACAGATATTTAAACTAAGTTCCAATAACATTGATATGTCAAGACAAAGATGTCTATAACTATTGCAAGCGACAGGATGTCTTTCTCAATGTTTACCAGCGTCGTTCGTGGAGCTATATTGGCCCACTTTTGTGACGGTAGTTTTTATTATTTTGGTCTAGACGTTTAACTCGACTTGGGATTCGGCGTAGTTTCGGCGGCCTAAACATTATTCAATCCGTATATGAGAGGTTACACGGTCAACTGGGGAGCGTAGTTAGCCTCTTGTTGTTTAACGATGCTCGGTGTCGCGTAAGATCTGTTACAGCAAGAGTGGTCCAGCACAGGATGGCGCCGGCATGGTGGATTGGGTCGCACAATATCCTGGTTACACTAGCAACAGTAGAAGAGAACCACATCGCGGCGCTCAGCGTCGCACAAGACCTATTACACTAAGAACAACAATAAAGTACGGCGTGGGATCGGTGCACAATAACTTTGTTATACAAGCAATTTCAGGATAGAGATGCGTCGCGGCGTTCGATATCGCACGAAACGCGTTACACTAGTAACAACAGTCAAGTACGGTGTGGCATCAGTGTTCTGGACGTTTTAAAACGTACAATATCCTCATTACACAAGCAACTTTTGGATAGAGATGCATCGAGACGCTCCGAGTCGCGCAAGACTCGTTACACTATGACCAGCAGTCAAGTATGGCGTGGAGTCGGTGTTCAGGATAGTTATGTTGTCGACATGTTCGACGTGTGAGTTTGTCGCCGTTCCCTAAGTATAGTGAAACTGTCAATCTGGCTTTTGCCCTCAGCGAGACGTGATGAATTTGTAGAATTCAAGTGGATTTGCTCGTATCGCACCAAGAAAATGATGTCCAAGTAATGCGTATGCGGATTCGATCTTTCGGAAGAGTACCGGAGACGTAATGCGTTTTTGTGCAAAAATGAGTTTATTTATACTATTTGAATGTATCTGTCTTTATTCAGTGAATAATGTAACGTTGAATTTTTCTATCGTAATTCGTGAATCGGTGCAGTTTACGCTTTATCTAATCAGTTCGGTTGGCTTTATCGAATTAGCTAGTATGCGAGGTACGACAATTAAGTAATGAGTAATTAGGGAACACGTGTTTTTGTCTCTAGTTACAGAAATGGAATCACTAAATATTGCGCAACGGTATACTATTTCTTTTTGTGTTAAATTGGGCGAAAATGCGACGACAACTTACAGTAAGCTTCAGAAGGCTTTTGGAAATGAGGTTATGGCAATAGCTCAAGTTTTTCTTTGGCATAAATTGTTTTGTGAAGGCAGAACGAATGTTGAAGATGAAGCCCGCAGTGGACGACCATCAACCTCACGGACTAATATCAACATGGACAGGGCGCGTGAAATCGTGCGATCTGATCGAAGATTATCCGTTAACATGATAGCACAAGAACTCAACATCAATTGGGAATCTGTTCGTCAAATACTAACTCAAAATCGGGGTATGAGAAAAATTTATGCAAAGGTGGTCCCCAAAAATTTCACAGATCAACAGCGAGAAACACGGAAAAATGTGGCAGTCGATTTGTTAGAGCAAGTAAAAATCAATCCAGATTTATTGAGCCGTGTGGTGATGAAAGTTGGTTCTACCAGTACGATCCAGAAACAAAACGTTAAAGTGTTCAAAAGGATCGCCCAAACCAAAAAAAGCTCACATGTCAAAATCAAAAGTGAAATGCATGCTTGTGTGCTTCTTCAATTCCAATGGCATTGTTCATAAAGAGTGGGTGCCTCCTGTCCAAACAATTAACCAATATTTCTACAAAGAAACTATAGAAAGACTTCGAAAACGAGTTCTCTGTCTCCGTACAAACATTGCTGATAATTGGATTCTTCATCACGATAATGCGCCATCCCATACTGCACTGTCTGTGTAGCAATTTTTAACCTCAAAACGCATGTCAGTACTACCATAGCCACCTTATTCACCCGATATCGCTCCGTGCGACTTTTTTCTATTTCCAAGAGTCAAAATGGTGGTCAAGGGACACCATTTTCGAACAACAGAAGATGTCCAAAAAGCTGTGACGAGGGTCTTGGAGGACATTCCAAAAGAAGAATTCCAG
>JAHWXV010894400.1:0-10805 GCA_024586415.1 Phrixothrix hirtus
AATATATATATATATATATTTAATTTTAGTTTAAATATTATTTAATTTTTGCTTAAATATTAATTTTAGTGGTAATAGTTGTTACTATTTTCTACTAACTTGCTACTTTTGTTTTAATTGTATAGCACCATTTAGGTTGTAACCTGTAGGTATTAATGGTTAAATAAATAAAAAAATAAATATGAGAATAAAAGGCTCCGAAATATAATTAATCAGAATTATATTAATTATTTTCAAATTTAGATCATGGATGGAGCTCAATTCATTATTTCAATATTAACCAACTAGATATCAGATAGGATTGAAAACCAAGCAATATTTTAATGACTTCAAAAGTAGTAAAATTAGAAACTGTGTACTTTTGAAAATAGAAATTGAAAATTTGTTCCATGTAATGAAAGAACAATCCGATAATTTTTCGAAATGACTGGTTATTTCCATTTTCTATTCCATAATAGCTCTACTGCTAAGCGATTTACGAAAATAAGGGTGTAAATTCACATTTGGAGATTTGCTATAAGTTATAAAAAAGAATGTTGATCTACAAGTCACTACTTAACATATAAGGTGTTTCAGAAAAGTAAGATCTAGCTGTAAGTATATAAATGACAAAAATACTTAAGGGTGCGAAAACTGTCAACTTTTTGATCATTGATAATAGAGGGCGTAAGCATTGACAATTTAATTTAATTTCGTAACGAACGAAAGTGGTATCTGTAATACGCTTAAAGAAACATTAGTAGTTTTCTTTATGCTCTTCTTGTGGTGGAAGAGCGCTGCACACAACAATTATATGACATTTCTAGAATTTAAAAGGCAGATGGTACAAGCAAATAAAGCGATTTTAAAAATTGGGTTATGTTTTTATACCAAAAATGGTTTTAACATTCAATCCTAGCTCCACCATTGCAATAGTATCGCAAATTGACGAAAGGTAATAACAGATTATTTAAAAACTATACTATTTTAGCTGAAATAAAATGTATACCTGTATTATTTAGAACTTATTTATTTAAGAAAATCTTGACACTTAACGAAAATCCTCCTGTAGTAGAAATAATTGTTGAAACTGTAGTAGTCATTTTACAACAAGGAATTGAACTGTTTACCAATAAAAGGCTTTTAAGGTCAAATAAAGTTGTCGCTTGGAAGTGTTTATGTAATTTTAAATAGTGGCAGAAATTCTTTTCAAAATGGCTTTTCAAGAAAATAATTGCCTAAACAAGAATTACAATAATTTGCTGAAACTTAGGCAACTTACAATACATAGTGAATGTCAATTGCCTATATACAGTTTAAGATTTTTGCACTCTTAATAAATGTTTTGATCAGACAGTTGAAATTTTGAAAAATTGTCAAACTAAATAAGTCAATATGAATAGTATCAATGCAGTGAATTATTTGACAAGAGATAATATTTTGACTGTCCCTATATACAAATAAGTCGTTATAATTATTACTGTTACACTTAAGGATCGTTAGTGTGGAAAACGTGGAACTATAAAGCAATATTTTTAACTGGTGATGGAAATATCTCTATATCTGCCCCATATATGCATGAACAGGAATTATCTAGGCCGTAAGATTTCGTAAAAGGGGCGCGACTTTAATTTTGTGATAGAAGAAAACGAACACTGTTAGAATTTAAAAAAAATGCTTTTTTGATTTTCAAAATATTACCCTTTACACTCTATATAACACTGTTAGAATTAAAAAAAATTGCTTTTTTGATTTTCAAAGTATTTCCCTTTACACTCTATATATTTTTTCATGTAACATGTAACATGTTGTCATAACATATTTTCCACTCAGAATTCAGCACACCCAAAATTCCATTCTTGAACTGCGTCATCTGGTGTTGAAAATTATTGACCATACACATGATGTTTGAGTTTTGGAAACGTAAAAAGGTATTAGCACTTATATCAGGGCTATAAGGGCGATGAGACATAAATTACACTTTTTGACTGATCAAATAGTTTACATTTCGTCGTGCTGTGTAAGCTTGCATTATAGTGATGCACAATGATTCGCCGTTTCTTCTTTTTTTCGGATTTCAGACAAAACATGTGGTAAACGCTATACCACTCAACATTTACAGTTTTGCGTTTTTCTAGAGGTACAGTAGCCACATGACTAGCTTTTTATACAAAACAAGCGATGATTTGTTTGGAAACATTGCGAGCACGAACAACTTTAGTTGATTTTGCTTCATTTTGAAACAACCAACAGTCGACTGTTTGTTTGTTTCGTTTCAGATTCATAGGAATATATCCAATTTTCATCACCACTGATAATGTCCTCTACCAAAATTGATGTACTCGGCACCATTTGACATGAGTCTGTTTTTGAGTCTCAGTCAATTTATAAGGAATCCATCCCGAACATATGTTTTATACCCAAGTGCTCAAGGTTACTACGACCGAATTAATTTTTGCTACCACCGTAGCACAATTATTCTTGATGGTACCTTATCAGAAAAAGCAGTTTTTAGATCATCGATACACTAGTTACATTATTTTCAAGCGACAATCAAACAAAACATCGCTCGAAAATGTTTGCGATTTAAATCCCTGCTTTTTCCGTGTTTTATTTACTTTAAAATTATTCTATACTAAAATAGTTCTATATACGCCCTTTCTGTCACAGTTTTTTAACAGTAGAGATGTCAAGCTTTACGAATTTTGTATGTCCATTGCCCTACGAACTGCAGTGTTGCCACATCCCGAAATTTAAGCAGCAACCCTCATATAATATACCAGTAAATTGAATTGACTTAAAACTGACTTAAATTGGTTCAACAATTGGAAGCGAGGAAATCTTATTATTTCCTCTTGTATATAACTTGTGACGGTTTAAATTAATTTAGACGCCTCAATGAAACTATTCTTAAAATTGGCACATCTATGAAAATTAAATAAGTGGCACTTATACAAAACAATCATACAGATAAACATACATCAAGTAAATAATCAATTTCTACACTATGTTAGAATGTAATGAGGAGATCCTCGAAGCTGAATTACTAATACGGGCTAATACGGTCAAGCAGAAGACATTAAGCCCGCATAGGTGTGATCATTACCTCCTAGTTACACACAAGACAAAATTCATAGGGTATATCAATTTTGGGCCCAAAATGTGTGCCCAGTTTAATTCAAATAATACAAAAGGTTAACTAAATAAAGTTGTTTAAATGCTGTACGAGGCGTGTCGGGAAATTAAGGTTACAACGGCCAGTGAAAATAATTTTATTAGAACTATAGATTATTACGATTTACAGACTGATACAGTGATTACCTTTCGGGGTAATTGCCGCCATTGTCCAAACACTTGCGAAAGCGTGGTATAAGCTTCTGTATTCCAGTCATAGAAGTCCCCCGGTTGGTCCTGAAATCACATTGTCACTGTATTTTTGAGTCTTCGTGAGTTCATACACTTGTACTGTGAGACGCCGATATGCATGCATTGTTTAGTCAATTCGTTGCAGAAGTTTATCTGATAACACAGGCCGCCTACGGCTCCTTTATTCATCCCGAACATCGCTCGTGCTCTGCAATAATGCATGAAACCACTTCGTTACATGTTGTTGATTCATGAAGTTTCCATACATGGCAACAGTTTCTTTGCGAATGTCCAATGGGCTCCGGGCTTGCGCTTGGAAGAAATGAATGACGGCGCGCACTTCACATTTGGCGGTATCCGTAACTACCGCAGCCATTGCACATATTTGTTTCTTGTACGCGACTCCACGACTCACTGAGCAATTGCCGCGCCGGAGAAGCGGAAGGCTGACAATTTACGACAGTACTACCAACTCACGCACAAAAATATTACTACTCTGCCTACCGGAGTTGTAACCTTAGTTTCCGGACACGCTTTGCTAACCGGTTTCATGAATTACTACGGGATATATAAATTTGATGACACCATGATTGTACTTAACGCGTTAAAAATTTTGCTTTAGTCCGATTAGTGGTTGAAGACGGCACAAAATATAATGTAGAACTTACTTAAATAGGTTAAAAATTCTTTCACTAATCGTTTCCCAGTCAAATTAGCACGACATTGCCTTTAGGTCCAAGGCCAAGTTTGACGGTAGTTACCTCCAGGTTGATTCACCGGAATCGGTGTCTAAGCGAGTTCGCACACCTAAGATGTGACGATTTGGTTTCGAAAAACAAAAAGTACACGCACCAAATGTATGAGAATTGATAAGGGCACTTCAAACATTCCTTTACTACTTTCTAGCGTACTACATCCTCCTGATAACTATTAAATTTTTGCGTAACGATAAGACTCAAATACACGTCCGTTACTTAGGACGGTTTTTCTTGGTAGTCCTTTCTTTAAACTCGTTAACTTCCTCTCTCGCGGGACGCAAGTGACGAAAAAATGGTCTATCCTTCTTAACATATTGACCTTGTGATTTATCGCACTCGCTCTTATAAACGCATGACCCTTCGATAACCAGTAGACGAAGCAGTCGATAATCTTTTAGTTATAAATAGTATTATGAGTTCATCGAATATGCCAGATACTGGCTGCAGCTTTGAATAAAGGAAAATCTGTATTTTCAATATTATACTTTAATTTATTAAAAGATAAATTTTCTACTTCAGTATTTTACAAGTTTTGATCATAAGCTTAGATGGAATTGAATTTAACTAAACGAAACACCATGATACATTTAATTGATCAGGGAAATCCCTACGAATTATTTTAAAACAAATAGAATTAAGACGGGATTTTCTTTATATTTTTATACCAATGAAACAGGATTGGTATTAAACCAATAACGGGTCTTTAACAAACAAATTAATTGCTTAACGGAGCATTTTACTATTCAAACGCTCAGTGGCATCACAAACGTTGAACGAGAACATTAACAACCTCATGTAAATAGATTGACTTGATGTCTTCTACGAGTTGCGCACAGTTATGGCTCTCATATGAAATGCAAATATGCCCTGAATCGATAACCGATTATGTGCATAGTATTTATAAAATGTTCCAATAGCAAACCACTGATATCAACAAATATATCAACATTATTTTTTAAAAAATTATGTATCACATAAATTTGTGGGTGAGGAAAAATGATTGATAATTCCTAAAGGTATGTACGTTTAAAAAGGCTGAAGAGTTATTAAATGTATAACCAATCATGTTCGATACATACTGTCAAATAAAAGGCGAGTACAACAAAAAGATCTGAATCTGTTACATCAACGAAGCATGTCGCCAAATTCCTATTGCATTAACTATTTAGGGCCACTTGAATTAACTAACAAAAATTATATGCACATACGTACTGGTTATGATAAATTAATTTAGAAGATTCGCTTTTTTCTATCCAACAAAGTTAAAACCGTCTAATGAGGTAACGCAGACTTGAACTCCAAAGAAAAATGTTTGGAAAATCCAAAAATACTCTACTCTACTCTAAGAGACCTGGTTTTTCTATATCATGAGTAATTTGGTGTAAGAAAGTGAAAAACGTTCATACTTTGGGAAATTTTCATTCTCAAAGTATGATAGGCGCATCCAAAAAAGTATGCTTTCGTTTGGTATGAAGGTAGCCATTTTAGTCCTTATTTCATATAAATGGAACTGCACTTTATATATGGAACTACCAATATGATTGAATACGGGTACAAATTTAAGGACAACTTTACTCCCTAAAACGGAATTACTGCCGATATAAAAAAATTGGGGTTTCTTACAAGAGAAGCAGTCTCGTTGTCAGAAACCGATTAGGATGCAACTTTGCATATAAATAAAACAGACAAATAACGTATATTCATTTTTTATTTGCGGAAAACTCATATAAAGGATGACTTCAACCCTCAAAATTGAAGTGAAAAGTAGTTTTTGTTTATTATTCCAAAAGTTAGAGCAGAGGAAAAATGTCAATTGACACTACTTTTATTTTAAAAATGCTTGTGGGAGTTGAATCTAAAACGTACGGCAAATTTCGAGGTAAAATTTTTATTCGGCCAAAATTTTAGAATTATTTTATTAAACTGCTTTAAAATTACTAGTTTAGGTATTTTTGCAAAATTACAAATTACAAAATTCTTACATTCTGTTATAAATGAAATGGTGCAATGTTGCTTTTGTTATAATTTACTTGAGGATTACATAGAATATTATATTTTTGACTTTCGGCAATTTAAAAGCAAATTCTACCCTCAAGGTTGGCATACAAATAGTATTTAAACGGATTATTTCGCATTTAAATTTAGATACAGCAGTTCCAGGTTATAATTTGCATTAACTTTAAAGTATCTTACCCTTACGCTCTATTGTATTCTATAACGTACCGCGAAAATGGAGCAAAATACTCTATATAATGTTAAACATGATATCGGTTTAGAATTGGATCCTAAAGTTAAAGGAATGTTTACAGAATATGCCAAAGAGTAGTTTGTTAAGGATTATTATCAATCTACAGGAAAGTCAAAATCTGCTGACTATAAGTAATCAAAAGAAACCAGTACGCCTTCCAACCATCCAAAGGATATCGATATCGTATATCACAGTGAAAATGTAAAATACTAGAAGAGCAGAAAAAAGGGACGATTTGTAGCCAATTTAATAGAGTAAAAAATGAACTCCAGTTATATAGATGATAAAAGCAACCCACAAAAGGTAATAGTACATACATAAAATACATAAAATTACAGTTTATTAATCAATAGGTTTGGAACAATTTCAACGATACCATGGAACGAGGATCTGCAGTTCATTATTTATATTTGTAATAATACGCCCTATCATCCAAAGAGTTAACAGGCTTATCGGAGTTTAAGTGATCCAAACGTGGTTCTATTTAAACAGATATTTGGCACAGTGTCACGAAAAATAACCAAATTTAATACAATAAAAGCAAAACAGGAAGATTCAACTTTACAATGGACGTGTGAGTCGTTCATTAACGAAATAAATTCTTACATGCATATTTACTTCTGACCAAAGCGGTTCAACTGAGAATTTCATTCACGTCGAAGCGTGGCATACACTGGTTAAAAATCAATTGACGCTGTTGCTCAATCAGCATCTACCACAACATCCAACCTACAATATCTACTAATGATGAATTACTTTCATCTTTTTAGTGTTAAAGAAAGCTACGAGAAATCTGGGTCTAAGAGTGCAATAACCATTATTTCAAGCCAAAACTACGTATGCTTCGGCATCTAAAATCGGGATACTATCAACTGGGCATTTTAAAGACTGGTCCAAAAGTTTCTACAAAATTTATTTTACTACTGTATTCTAGGAGTGGTCAATGTCCTGCTACTGTAGCAACGCTTATGCCTAATAATAAAATGAAATTATTAACAATGCGACCTAACACGACAAGGTATTTACAATCTTTATAGATATATACATATGGATTCAGTTTTGGAAAAATTATGTTCCAACATTATTTGATTTAATTTTGATGTCAAATAATAGCATTAATCTCCATTTAAGAAATAATATTATAAAACTGCAATCGTTAACATCATCAATTATCATAACCGTGTTTCAAAGCCACATTCCAATATGTTTGTTATAAACGTGTATACGAGATATAAGTCAACGACTTTATCTTATCAATACTATAAAATACGCCTTTTTTTAAAGCCGATAAAAATACACAACCATCATGTGCTCTGTATGTGGTGCCGCTGCTGAGGTGTAAATAATGTCTGTGCCTAAAATATTACTTTGAAGTATATTATTATTGCGAGGATCATCAACCCTAGTCTACCCATCTATATATAGCAAAGAGGTCCATGTTATCATGCACTTATACTTACTTATAATTTAAATGAACATGGTATTTCTCCTACCAAAGAGAAAATTCAAACCATTTCAGATTTTCCATTACCATAAACACGAAAACAATTAAGAAATCTCTTTATGATAAATGTGTTCCAAGACTTGCTTAATTTATTGGTACATTTTGATAAGTTGGTTATTGCTGGGAAAGTAACCAATAAACCAGTTCATTTGAAAAATAATTTCATTGATTAGTTAAAAATGATTTTTGCACCAATTACGAAGCGTACTTTTTAAGTAAGTACCGTTTTGAAATTCTGCCACCGTGAACGCTGCGGCGGCTTTCCACGCTTGCGCGCTGTGTACCAACATCTATTGACAAGCCACAAACACCATTACTGAAAGATTCTACTGTGTTTACGTTTATTTGTCACTGTTTAAAATACCTCCGCTGGTCGAGAATCCCGCCGACAGTGAAATACGCGCTGTGATTTGTTTTCTTAATCTTAAAGGCATTAAATCGACCGACATTCATCGTCCGATTAGTGAAGGGTATGGGGACAACATTAAGAGAGAAGGAATGGTCCAAGATCTCATCGCATCTTTTCACTGGGAACAACTTAATCACCATCCGTACAGTCCCAACCACTTATTCCTGGATTTGAGGAAGCCTCTGGATGGTCAATGCCACGACCACGATAATGAGGTCAAAACGGCTGTGTTGCAACGGTTGTCAAATCAGGCGGCAGACTTCTATGAAGCTGGGATTCAAAAGCTGATTGTACGATACGATAAATGCCTCAATATGTAAAAATAAAATTGTTCAGAAAAGTTTACTTATTTTTTTATTTTAAACCGATACTTACTTAAAAAGCACACCTTGTATTATTTCAATAAAGCCACTTGGACGTCACATTTTACAACTACGAGGCCTGGTTTCGTGTTTAGGATTATACCAATGGTCAAAATAGGAAAATTTAGTAAGCAGACAACCTACGCGAATACACTAAAGCACAACTTCATAACTTTAACCTCTTAAAGTAGGCCTCTAGGTAGCGATTTCACGCAGACAAATTTTCTTCACTTTCCTTGAAGAGAGCGTAAATCCAAATAATTTTTATGTTCATCATATGTAATGCCGATTATTGAGCAACTGTGTAACGACGAACTTACTTCAGGTTATTTTTAGCAAGACCAAGCTAACGCACACGAGGTATTCAAACAATGAACTTTTTGCGAAAAGTTAACGGAGATAGAATAATTGCTCACAATTTATGGCTCTCATGTTCTCTAGATATTACCTTTCCAGACATCTCCTTGTTTGCTTATCTAAAAAATTGTGTTTATCGGAATAATTCACAAAATTTCTGAAGAAATCGATTAAATTTTTCCAGCTATTCCGAAAAATTTGAAGAAACAAATACGTTCTTGCCAGCAATGTGAAGCTCGAGGATTTATTTTAACATGTTTTTGTTTGAATTTTAGTAAAATTGTTCATTAAAAATAAATTCAATCACGTTTCTAAATCTGACAGCACAGTCGAATTTGTTACATCCTTTCGAACTATTATTAATCAGTCAACAGAAGAATTGAGGCTATCTCCCTATATATATTAATACTCATTTATAATATCACTTTTATCGCCTTCCTCGTCATTATTTTAATTGTACCTGTATTAAATTTACTTTTTAAGAGTTTCTATTGAATACTTTATAGCTTTAAAACGGACACCAATTATTAAGAAAGTATTTGAAACTATCCTTATGAGTTTTTATATATACATTTTTAAATTTACTCATAAGTTAATTAGTTTCCATAATTTCTTTAATGCCTTTGTTGATCAACGTATATTATTTACAAGATGTAATAATAGCGAATATACGTTGCCGAATAGAACTAGTTCACTAGTAAAATATTCGTTCAGCTTGCTTTTTTATTGTTTGCAGCCAGTCTAGATTTAGCGATAGTCCTTTTTTAGTATCTACTGACAGTCTGTCAACTGTACTTTTACATTGTTCCAAAAAAAAACAACTCGTGGCTTTAAAAGGTAATGAAAATTACAGCCTGGAACTGCTGAATCTAAATTTAAATATGAAATGCTATTTACGCAAATCAATTTGTAGAACGCCTTATGTTGCCTAAAGACAAAAATATAATATTCCACCTAAGATTCAAGCAAATTATTGCAGAGGCAGTATTGTATCATTTATGTCTTTATCGTTAAAGTTATAACCGCGGAAAAACACTTAAACTGATAAATTTAAGGCGTTTACGAAAATAGTACTAAAATCTTGTTTGAATGAAAAATGTACCCCCTGTTACAAATTTTATCCCAAATTTTATTGTACATTTTAGAGTTAATCCCCTATAAATTTGCCACTGGATTAATATCTACATCAATCGAAAGGCCTTTAAAAAGGAATAGTAGTGTCAATTGGAATTGTTTCGGTATGTGTTCTGATTTTTGCAATACGAAAAACGAATTTTACTTTAACTGGGAGGGTTATTTTGACCCTTTAAATGCCTTTTTTGCGAATAAAAAGGGCAAGTAAATTATATATAATGTTTGATCTAAATTGATTTCGGATAACGGGAATGCCTTCCTTGTTAAATTTTGATTGTACACAACCTACCACATGTCATCGACAATTGAACGGACGCTTGAGGCTCATAGCCTGTAAACGATATAAACATTTTGGCCATTTGCAAAGAAGTGTTGGGAGATCAATTGATATAAAAACAAAAGCTGAAAATATAAAAATAAATAAAACATTAGATGAAACACAAATTTTAAGCACGACAGAAATGAGAAGAAATACAGGACGAGAACGCAGAAAATCTACTAGAATTTATCAAATAATTCCAGAATGAGATCCAAATTGAAAGATAAATCACCTTCGGCGTACACGCCAAGCATGGATAATATTACCTAATCTGTCACAAGACGAAATCGCAATAACGCATGTGGCAGAAACACCAGTGTTTTAGCGACGGCCGGCAAAGCTACAGTGGAGCGAGGCGTGGTTCTCTTA
>JAHWXV010894528.1:0-15624 GCA_024586415.1 Phrixothrix hirtus
AACATATATATATATATATATATATATATATATATATATATATATCAATATTTGTATTTTTAAATTTAAATTAACCAGTGCATGGACTGGTCCTTTAAATGAAAAAAGGGTTGTGCCAATAAAAGATATTTGCATAACCAAATTTTAGTAGAGACCAACATTGAATTGTTTTATCTTGCCCAATTGATATTATTCCGAGAACCTACAAAAATCACTAGTCACTAATTTTAAAGTTTTAAACATATGACAATACGTAGAAAACCTTATTTTCGGATTTTGATTGCTACTCTTTATGCGTAAATTTAAAGATATTTCAGTAAACTTTGTTTCTAATTATAATTCCTTTAAGCATCTGTTCTTCTACTTTAATTTATATTTTCCGCTTTTCCACTACCAATTTATGCAATTCTATTTCCGGTTATTTTGTTGCATATAAATATTGTTGTTTTGTTTTGTATCAATAATTTTTAAAAGCAGACTTTTTAATTAGCTGGTTTGTTTTAAAGCATTCTTTTTGAGAATCGTTCCATAAACCTGTGCAGGTTTAGATTTTTCCTTAGTCTACTAAAATTAACGACGTTTCGTTTTTAGTTAGAGTAATTGTTTAAAATTTATTTTGCCTTAGGATATCCACCAAGCACTGCTACTTCCTTCGCCATAAAAATGGGCTGCCGAAATGGTTTACGTTGGGTTGAAATTTCTCTTTCAATAATTACATAAACCGACTAGCTTCTTCGTCCACTTTTCGTTGAAACGTACCTACTCCCGTTCATATATAATAGGATCTTTAATAATTAGAACACGTGGAATGATATTCAAAACAGCAATTAATTCTTAGGTTATTATCAACTATTTCTTTCCGCAATCGTTGTTTATAATTTTCATTGAATAGTTTTAAATTTAAATAGTTTCGTGGTGTTCCCTCACTGCAATTATTAAATTCATATGCAATAATTCTCTATAATATTGAAAGTAAACTCGGTTATATTTAATAGCAATTGCCGCTCCTTATCTGAAAATTGTGCATGAACGATTTCGTTTAACGTTTTGCACATATTAGACATCTATTCGTCAAAAATGTTTCTCACTACAAAATTATAGGTTATATTTTCTCAACTATTAACAAGGTTGCCACGTCATTCGTTATTACACACAAGTTAATTGGATCAGGGATTGAAACGATCGAAAATTATATTCACAATTAATGCCTGATTCTATCGACGATTTATTAAAAAATTATTGTTAACATGTTAGGCGCTAACAGGTGGAACCGATCTTAAGTGTACTATCACAAGACAAAATAGCATTAAGAAACAGATAGTCTATCGTCGTGTAATTCAAAGCGCTGCCAGCTAGCTAATCAGTGAGAAAGGTTATTAATTAATGTAATTAAGCGTTTTAATGCCATAGGTGTAATTATAATTTAAGAAATTGTGGGTACCACTAACTTCGACACACTGTGACAAAGAGCAGAGCAAACCTGTATATAGATAATAAATAATCCTACCTTTGAATAAAAGTCAGAAAACCCCAAGAAGACATGCAGTTACAAGAACTAAATAAATTGTAAGTAACAGTCCCGCTGTGATTGATACACTTTGATAAACCAATGAATAGTAGCTATATATAGCTAAACTATGCTAATCGTTTGGATGGAACTGAGCGACCGCTAACGTGCAATAAGTGGACTGATAACACTAGTCTGAATGTAGCTGTGGGATTCCAAGTTCGATGAAATGCACGTAAAGGAACACTTTGAATAGAAAAAGGAAGAATTCAGTTTTGGATTCACCCGCGCTATAAATATATGTAAATTCCTTTGAACTACTGACACTCTTAATTCTTGTAATAAAATTACAGCGATAAACCGGTAATGTTAACGGTATCTGAATTCTTTGAAGTTGGTTGACTGAAAGAGGCAATGTGAGATCTCCTCGTATACATATATAAATTGTTGATGATGGATTCATACATAAAGTTGTAAAACAAGATATAATAACGTTGCCTTAAAATCCGGTAAGATGCTTAATGATTAGATATATATGGTGCTCCGCTCACACATACATTTAGAATAAGCAAGGGATAGGAAAAAATTAGATATCACTCTGGTTCTAGTCGGTAAATATATAAAATATATAAATAAATTATTTGCATTGATCCAGTAAACCCACCCATGATAACGGTTTATCTTAAATGAAATACATGCTTGATCTAAACAATCAAAATTTACATAAATGAGTGTTTACGATAATAATCTAGTGCTTTAAATATTTAAATTTATTTACGCTAATTTAGTTATAAATGTAAAATGGTTTGAATTAAAATGATATAATTCATTCATTGCACATACAAAGTTATTCAACCAAAAGAATTCGGCTACTACTATAATTAATTGAAATTAGCGGTGACTATTTGACCACAGAATATGTTAATTATATTCGTAAATGATCAATCAGTACAGCGGGATAGCTTACTCGAATGCGCCACACCATTTGATGAAGGCGCTACATAAGTTATCGAAATACCTGTGGTGATGGAGGTCCCAACTTCGGCAATTCTTGACGAAGTCAGTATATTACTAATGGATACATAAGGCACGTAGCGATGTTAAACTTTCCAAAGATATTCATCGGATACGGCATCAAGTAAATCACAGCATTAGTGGGTTAGTTATTTCTTAATTTTCTTATTAGGAAAGCTTTCGCTGGTGATTTCAAAATTTCAGTGAAATATGCCAAGGAGTTGCTGATTATCTAAACGTTCCATTTTTCAATTGAAAACCGCAGTTTGCAACAAAAGCGAACAACAGA
This sequence comes from Phrixothrix hirtus, assembly GCA_024586415.1. NCBI lineage: Eukaryota > Metazoa > Arthropoda > Insecta > Coleoptera > Phengodidae > Phrixothrix > Phrixothrix hirtus. The sequence goes on from JAHWXV010894528.1 coordinate 2,811, forward strand.
TCGAAATTCATTACTATCAAAAGGTCAAACGGAGGTGTCCTCTCTTTAAGCTTTACCGCATATGAATTCTTTTCACAAGAAGCGTTCCTCTTCTATGTCAAGCACTTCTAGTTCCTTTCCTTTTTATGCCACCTGCTAGAAGTCACGTTGTTACCATGTACACTATATCGTTTACTTGAACAGAGTTAAAAATAACTTTGAATAAACAATTTTCCTGAATGAAAAACAGAATTTTTGATGACACTATTGGTATTTTTCAGTATTTAATTTAATATACATCACAATTCTTCAAATTAATAACTGTTGCGATTCACATGTACAAATTGGTTTTGTTAGATGAATTTAACTTTATTAAACTAAATCTCAGGTGTAAACGAAGAGTTTATAGGTTGTTTTAAAAATAAACGAAAAATGTAACTAGCAGAAAGTTTTGAGCGACAGATTGCGAGACTAGAAATTTCTGTAATTAAACTCTCGGAAACCTAAATTATTTTATGACAGCAGTACATTACCAAGGAATTTGACTATCAATGACTAGTAAATTGTAATTCACTTGCAATTAGGCAGTTGCAATTTTCATATTGTTCTTTAATCAGAGGAAAGCGTTAATAGTGCACTCTTGTTCGTATTTCAATTACTTCAAACGTTAACTCTACATAAGTATACTGCTAGCAACCGCTAACTTATTCTACCAGTTGTGTTCCCTTGGAAAGTAAGGGATAATCGGGCGAAATATTTATACCTTAATGTAAACTGAAGTATGTAATTATCCGTTTTATTTGACTTCTGAATTTTTAAACCTACCACTATGAAAAGGTTCCTTTTTCGGTAGTATCACAATATTTTATTTGAAGTAAGAGCTTGCAAAATTAAAAATACTTCCGATCCTTTTAATTACGTTGCTTTTCGTAAGTAATTGCTGAACGTTTGATATTCTGCCATAGCGTCTATACGGCAGGTTCTTACACAAACTTACCTATCTACATCTTATATAAAGTATCTTTAAAGAGCTAATATTAAACACAGGATAAGGTAAACCTTTTACATTAATATATTCAATTGTTAATAGATTAGGTCACTACATAAAAAGATTTGAATCTTAACATAATTAAACTAAAATTGCATCTGGTCGATGAATGGGAATCAAATTAACGCAAACATAAAAAGTTAAATTTTCTTCGTGATTCTTTTTTTTAAAGCTAATTAAAATTTGTCTTATTTATATTATTTAATGTTTCAGAGAGTCAACACTGCATCAACGGACAGTTATCAATAGATTGTTTCCAACTGCTGAACACTGCGAGTTCGCTTGTACAACTACTTAAAATACTTGGACATTTAAAGTGTATAAAATAGACTACAATTGTTAATGTAAAAGGTTATCTTATTAATACTAAAATTTGCAAAAGTTCTTGCAAGTGTTTTCTTATCTAACAATCTAGCCAACGTTTAAACAAGTACTTTAAGTGTACGTATCTATGATAAAATTTATTTGAAGACAATTTTTATTAAAGTATGTATGTTACTAAAGAAATTAGTGTCCTTGTGAATATCCAAAAATTAAGAATATTGCCTTGTTCAAAAAACGATTAGCCTTCAAATTCCATAGAGTTGATTTCGACGTAACACATCATCGTTAAAGTGTTTTCATATCATTGTATTAAATGTCAAATTTAATCAGGATAATACAGAAAAAATAAGCACTAAATGTTACTTCAAAATGCAAATTCTACATTAAAATTGATTTACGATAGTTAAAACTATCATTTTAAAAAAATTTTCATTTTAGAAAAAAATCATAAACCATCTTATTACGCGAGCAATTCTGTATTTAACTAACTATTTCAGATAACTTTCCTCTTACATTTCAACATTTAACCGCATACGTTATCTATCGAATAATGTCTTAGTTTAAAACAATCTATATTTTCTTTCATACCTAGCCAACACGAATGTTGACAACAGAGTTTATTTTGATGATTCACATATTTGCAGTATACCTTGTAAAGTTTCGGAGACAAAAGATTTGTGTGCTAAATGACGTTCGATATTGTTCGAAAGACTTTTTAAAAAATTCTATTTATTATTAAAAAACGGATTTACAGTTTTTAGTACAATAAGTTTCTTAGATATGTTGCCTTATCTACGAGATGATTGTAACTAGTGTTCTAAGTTTATTTAACTTAACATGTCTCTTCCGCATGCGAATATCTGTTTATCTTGTTCTAGGAACGTACACTTGATAATACTTATTTTATGTAATTCAGATATCTTAAGAATGTATCTCCTTCACCGCTAGACGAGAAAATAAGGATTTTTTTCCTTAATTTTGATTAACGGCAATTTGTACCAATGGAATATTTACTTGTTCCAATTTTGTTTCTGATGTTTTGATTTTACTTATTAATTTGCGGTAGAGTAGCTTACTTTGGCATATAATTAAAGATACACTAATTATAAATGAACTAATGCCTATTGACCGTACAGCCAAATGACGAGTTTTGTGTATATTTGGTTGGGTTTTTGGAATTTGTTGTAGCTCATCTTTAACTGCGTCTAGGTCATTCAAATTGACATGTTTTAGATTTATTTTACTAATTTTTTGATTATGCGTCTTACTTAAATCTAGTATATCGATATGATTGTCTTTAACGTTTATATTGATATTGCGATTAACTAATATCTCTTTTTTTCCGAATATGTATCATATTCGTTCCGATTAATTGTTTCTGATATTTATTCGAACCGCACTTTACGGTAATAATTATGGGGTAAGGTGTCGCAAGAATCCATTGATTATTGGTTATCTGTGCTAGCTTATAATCATTTAATTCAAATACATACGGGTTACACGTTTTGTTACGAGCAAAAGTTAATAATTGCGTCTCGCATAGTAAATTATTTGGAATTGACATTGATGTTTGTATTTCACAGAAAAATTCTCTGTTTTACTTCAACGCAATGCTCTTTGAATATAGGTATGCTTTGTTCTTCGGAATACAGGATTTCATTAAAATGGGGTAAGATGATGTAAAACTGATTTTCTTTAGGTATCGGAATAGGAATTAATTTATATCGTGTGTATTTTGTTTTTGTTGCAAGTGTACCTCAAGCATAAAGGTAAATTGTTCTTTAATTTGATAAACTTTTATTTTTATAACCTTTTCGTATATAGAAATTTGCGCTTTGTCAATAATGTGAGGCAAAGTTAAATATTGGTCGATATCGGCTTGTTCTGCCTCTATCGATAACTCTTCCTCTATAAATTGCAGTCCTTTGACCAAATCGTTGTCTCCAATGAGAGATGGGTGTAAATAGTTGGATTCCAAAAATTCTAGAGTCATTTGTAGATTTTTAATTTGGATAAAACAAGTTGTTCTAACATTATAATTTGATTAATATGCTTTGCGTATTTACGATTTCTCATATTTCTTCAAATTCTCTCGACAAATAAGTTCGTATTTCTTCCAATTTGTTTGAAATGCGTTTTTGATTGGAATATAAGCTTTTGATTGATTCATTAAATTTCTCGATTGTTGTTTTTAATAAAGAAGCTTGCTTTTCCATAATTTTTTCATGTTCGTTGGACGCTTCCTGTAGATCTTTGATCATTTCTTCATATCGTTGGCCATCTGAAGCATTCAAATTTCCTGTTATCAATTTAACAATGCTATCTAAACCGTCTATTTCTCCTCTTTTAGTTCGATGTTTTATAAATAATGATGAGCAAGATAGTCGTTTTCTGTGATTAACATGTTCAGTATGCTCAAGTAATTTGAATATTCATAATTGCGAAGGTTTCTGGATTCAGGTTTGTGTGCATTAATAGAACAGGCAGAATTGGTGCAAAAAGCGTCCAATTTTCGTCTTTTGATTGTATGAAGATCATGTTTGAGGATTTCAGCGTTTTGTTTTAAGGAGTTGATTTCTTTTAATAACGGTGTATAATTATTTCGAATAATAAGTATCCACGTGGATAATTGTTTTTGAGCTGATCCTAGATTTTCCGGGTATAGTCCGGGGTTATCCGATAAATTTTGAAATTTTATATCCTTTGAAAGACTTATTGACGTGAGGTAGATGGTTCTGAAATACAAATTAATTCGTTTACGTGCGCTCTTGGTTGTCTGCTAGATTGTTTATCTTTAATTCTACATACAGTGTGATTGGATATTTCGATAACTTCATATGGTCCACTTTTCATTTGATATTTTAGGTAAACTGTCATTCCTGGCGTTATATTGTATTCAGTTCTTTCTTTATTTCGTTTCTTTTGTCAGTTTTTCTTCCTTTTCTTGCTGTTTCGAATCAACAGATGTATATAGGTGATTTAATTTTTCTCTGTGTGATGTGACATAGGTTTGATAAAACTTGGTGGTGTAATCGAGATCATATGTATTTCTTGAGTCTGTATGTTCAAACAATAGTTCTCTAGGGGTGTATGCTAGTCAAGAATGAATTAAGTAATGATAGCCTAGTACTGCGTATAACATTCGAATTTTTGGTGTTTCCTGAGGTTGTGTTTCTTTCAGCACGCGATAATGTTCTAAAAGCGTGGAATAAGTTCTCTCTAATAAACTATTGGATTTGTGATCAGATATTGCCACTTGTAGCGATATTTTGTGTACGTCAAATAGATGTGTTAAAACGCGTTTGTTAAATTCTCCATCTGCTATAATATTTATAGGTATTCCATACTTAGTAAAGTAGTCCAGTATTTTTTCAGTTATTTCTAAATTATTCTTAATGTTGATTTCGTATGCGTGCACGAATCTTGTAAATTGATCTAATATTGTTAGGAACATCTGATTTTCTACGTGGAATATGTCACGATAATATGTGTTGAAAGGCTTGTTAGTGGTTTCTGTTAGGCAAAAAGGGTTTTTGATGGGATTTCTATCGTATTTTTGTCTTTTACATATTTCGCAATTTCAGATATATGTGCTTACGTCTTCCTTCATATTTTTCCAAAACTATTTCCTTTTTAGTTGTTCTAAGATTTCTTTCGCTCCACTGTGATTCATCTTTCTTACATTTTGATTCATTATTTTAGTTAATTCTTCCTCGCTATCTGTTAGGTGTATCGCTTGTAAAATGCATTTATGATATTTTGTTGTTGTTGCTGTTCGAAATTCTTGTTACGTAATTATGGAATCCCTTGTAATATTCTTCTTCAGGAAATATACAGTAGTATTTTGTGTTGGGTATCGAGTATTCTTTTATAACTTTTCCGAATTGCTTATTTGAATTCAAATCATTCAGTGGTACAAAAATTTGCATGTTTCCTTCAATAACTATTTTATTTATGTCTGCGTTTCCTGTGTATCTTTTTTCAAAAATAATTTGGTTCCTGTGCGTTTGCAGAGGTTTTTCGCAAATCGGTACCGATGCTGTGGACTCTCCTTGCAAATGCGGTGTGCAATTACTATGTTCTTGTCTAGTTTGATTTGCATCTAAGTCAATAATTGTTGCGTCGATCATTCTGTCAAAGTCAATTGGTGAAATTGGTCTTAAGGGTTTGTTTGGAATTTGATAAGGTTCTAATTCTATGAGAAGTTGATCTAGTCATTTGTCTGCGTTCACTATGCAGGATTCGTTGTCTTTATCGTTTAATACGATTGGATTGATATTTATTCTACTAAGAGCGTCTGCATTGGATTTTTTTTTCTTTTTTATATCTGGTCTAAAACTGAAATTCTTCCAATTTTAGACTCCATCTAGTCAGTTTGCTATTGGGTTCTTTCAAATTACGTAGCCATATTAAGGGTCTTTGATCTGTGCAAAGTATGAATTTTGTTCCATAGAGATATAGGCGAAAATGTTTGATGGCCCAGACGATTGCCAAAGTTCTCTCTCGATGGTGGAGGACTTTTGTTTTGGTATCATTCAATGTTCCGCTGACATATGCGTTTGGTCTTTCTTTTTGACTGAGCACTGCTCCTAGAGCGACGTTGCTTGCGTCAGTGGTTAATTTAAATTACTGTCCAAAATCAGGGAGAACCAATACAGGTTCGTTAATTAAGATGTCTTTACATCTTTTGAATGCTTCTAAAAATTCTTTGCTGTGTATGACTACATTATTCTTTTTGAGACATTGAGTTAGAGGTTTCGTTAGTTTGGAAAAGGCTTTAATAAATTTGCGATAATATCCGAGAAGTCCTAAAAATGATTTTATTTCTTTATTTATCTTTGCCAATGGAAATCTTTTTACGCGTTCAATTTTTTTAGGATTTGGTTTGATTCCTTCAGTTGTGACTATGTGTCCTAAATATTCAAAGGTCTTTTTGAGAAGTTCACTTTTGTCCAGTTGAATTTTGACATTTCCAGCTCTAAATCTTTCAAATACATTGTTTAATTTACTTGTGTGTTCCTGTAGTGATAAAGGGTATATTATTACGTCATCCAGGAATACCATACATTGATCGGTGGTCAATCCTCGTAATATGTTGTTCATAAGACGTTGAAAACTTGCAGGGGCGTTTTTTAAGCCAAATAGGACGCGCTTAAATTGAAAATGGCCCTCCTTTGGTGAGAAGGCGGTCTTTTCCCGATCTTCGGGTTCTATCTCAATTTGATAAAATCCAGATGCTAAATCTAAGGATGTAAAATAGTTGGCTCTTCCGAGATTGTCTAAGATGTTTTCAATATTTGGTAACGGGTGTTTATCCTTAATTGTCTGTCGCTTATAATCAGTTGCCTATAATCAACCACTATCCTCCAATTCTGTTTATTACTAGCGTCAAGTTTTTTAGGAGTTATACCAAATGGGGAAATTGTAAGGTGATTCGCTGACTTCTGTGATGTCTTATTGTAGCATTTTTCCTATTTGTTCTTTGACTACTTTTTTGTGAATTTGTGGGTAACGGTAAGTTTTTGTGAATATGGGGTCATTCGTTTTTGTCCATATACGGTGACGAATTCTGTTGGTTGCTGTCAGTGGTAGACTTGGGTGGTGAAAAATATCCTTATATTCATAACATAGTCCTGTAAGTAAAGCTTTCCCTTCTTCGTTCAAGTGATCTATTCTGAGATTGTTATCTAGATTTTCATTTAATAGCCGATTTCGTTTCTTATCATTGGTCTCGATAAAATTCGATTCGATTTTCTCAAATTATCCAATTTCTTCCAATTCTATTGTGTTCACAAGTGAAAATTGTGTATATTTGTTAGACGTGTTGACAATGGTAGTGTAAAATAATCTGTCATGTACTTTAACTAGGGAATTTGGTATTAATATATCCTCGTCATAATTGATATTTGTACATATTCTTATTCCGTTGGATGATGTAGGTGTTTTAACTTTTATTTCGGTTCTAGCTGGAATTTGAACTATAAAATTCGTATTTACTTCGTAACTAGACGAATTCGTTTTATTTGGTAAAAATAAAGGCACTATGGTTTTCTCTGTTCGGATATGTTGCTCTTTAGAATTAATGTTAGCTGCCATTTCTTTTAATTGGTCGCTTCCTATAAGTCCAACGTAGTTATTGTGGAAATTGTACAGATATATTTCATGGGTTCCTTCTTTATCAAATAATTGGGGTAGTGGTATTGCGTCTACCTTGTCATGCTACGTTCTTCCATGTGATGTTATAATTTCAAAAGGTTATAACCAGTTTGTGGTATTTTTATGTAGGGCAATGTAGGGTTATCATAGCTACAAACAGTTATTGGTTCTCCGAAGCTTCTAACTGAAAATGTTCGAATTCTTTAGATAAAAGTTCAATATTTTGTGTATTTCCTGCATCCAATTCTTCAATCTGTCGATTATAATCGTAGCTCTCGTACGTATTTTGATCGTTAGAGTCGTAAATAATCGTCATAATAATTATGATCCGGTAGATTTTCTAATTGGTTATCTTCTATGCGAAATAATTCGGTTGAAACAAAGTTTCGCGGCTGATTGGATTGTGAAATATAATTTTGATTTTGGTATACATTTCCACGAGTTGAAGATTTCCTAAAGACTGTCGAGGTTTCCATTGGGGTTGTTTTTTCGTCCGAATTGCTCTTGTTGGTTTAAAAACCTAAGGTTGCCTATTGCTATTGTTAGGCCTATTGTATGTATTAACAGGTTGTTCTGGAAATTTTTCGGTGGTATCTTAAGTAAATATTGCGTATGCTGTGGGCGAAGATAATTCTGTGTTTTCGGTTTTATCGCATATTGGTAGTTCATCGTTGATCTTGCGGGTATATGCATAGCGTTATATGATGATATCGTTTTATTATTGGGATAATCGTTTGTAAATGGAATTGGTGTTGTTTGCCGTAAGTTATTAAATGTCGGTGTGACCATTTTTCGTGTTTGCATCATCTGCAATCTTCGCTCTTCTATATCTTTTTCTTCCAGTATGATATTTAATGCATCTTCCATTTGTGCAGGATTTCTTGGTCGAAAATATCGGCTAAGGTCTCCTTTTAGTTCGGTCAGAAATTAATTTTTCGTAAGACTAATATACATGTCTGATTTTATTTTAATAACATTCCTATCAGTTTCGTTCATCATGAAACGGGTTAGTAATGACGTTCTGGTCCTCATGCATTTGTCGTAGTAGTTTAAAGTACCTTCATATTTCTGGTATAGGTTAGGCAATTCTTGTAGCAAAGCGTCTTCGGAACGATTGTCTCCGAAACTATTTATCAATTTATTCTTTAATTAGTCCTTTTTTTTATATCTCGCCCAAGTGTAACAGCTTCAACTGCTCCGGTTAGTTTTGAGAGAGCTGTTCTTAATAATAAATGATTTATGTATGCTAGTTGGTCATGAGATGAAAATTGTTTAACGATCATGCCGGTCTGACGTATCCATTTAACGAGTCTTGCAGGGTCTCCATTATATTCTCCAATTTGATTTAATAAACTTGGGTAAAACTCAGGTGGAAAAAGGATTGAGGAATTTTGTAAATCTGAATTTTGTGGATGAGACATTGTTAAATTTCGTTTGTCGCTTGGGTCGATTGATTGATATTTACTAATTTGTAATTGACTAATCTGTCCTATTAAATCGTCAATTATCGACATACGTTTTTATTTATATTACTAAATGAGTCTTATCTAAAACTAAATTTTACAATTCTAACTTTAAAACTAATTTCCGTAATTGTTGTATTGTTTCGTAATAAATAAATTTACTTTGAAACGGGGGCTATAGTTTTTTATTAAAATATCATTTTCTTTTAAAGTTAAATGTCTAATAACGACACTAGTAATGTACCAACCGACTGCCCCTTCTAGGTAGCATGTTGGTATTGCTGATCTCTATTATTAGTTACTTAAAACTAATTTATTTTTATAACAACTTGCTTGATACCTCAAGCGAAACAAAGATTTTATACTTTAAGGAAAAGCCACTTTATCACTGCGTCACTTGCTAATAAATTTTATGCTTACATTAATAATCTTGCGGTTCCTTTCTTTCTATCAGCGTTCGTAACTGGACCCAGCGATGCTTGTCCGGGGCGTTGTTATACCTGCAGGTTGCTTACTTGATATTTGAAGTACTCGTCTCCGTGGTATCGGCTTCGTTGGCGATGCCTTTATTTGAAGTGCTGCTCTGGGTGGCTATTCCCTGGTGCTCGGACGATTCTTATTCCGTTTTAATATTGTTGGTTTCTTCGTTAATGGTTCTCCCAAATTAAGCATTGAAACGCAATATTAAGCACCTTTTGTCTTAATATTTTGGAAAATATCCTACCGACTGCGCCAAATAAAGTTCGATGCGTTCGAAAAACATTTTAAAAAATTCTATTTATTTATTAAAAGTAAAAAATAGAGTTACAGATTTTAGTACAATAAGTTTCTTAAATATGTTGCCTTATCTACGGGACCATTATAACCGGTGTTCTAAGTTTATTTAACTTAACATTAAACTTCCTTATATGCGAATATCTGTTTATCTTGTTCTAAGAACGTACACTTGATAATGCATATTTTATGTAATTCAGCTATCCTAAGAATGTATCTTACTGTTGTATAAAATATAGTTAAGAACTTTACTTATGAAGGCTAGCTCGTATCTCAGGATCTAGGTTCTAGGCATAATTGTTTAGTAAGCCTTCGCTAGAGGCCACCAGGTAAATTAAAATTAATTTTCCAGATCTTAAAAATAATAAAAAATGAAATTTATTAGAAAAGACTTACTTCGCAATTGTAGTTGCCTTGCATAAGAAACAAAAATGATAACTCGTATAAAAATAACAGTATAGTGTATTAAATAACAATTTAAATCACAAAATTGATCAAAATTCAAAGTTTACAGTTAATATTGCTTAAACGTAGTTTTATTAACAATCTCTTTTAAATAACAATGAAAATTTAGTAAATAGTCAAGCAATTATTAAGTATATTTACGATACTGGTAATGCCGCCTTGATTTTAGTTTAATTATTGAAGCTGACTTCTGGAAACAGATTTTGTGCGATCAAGCCTATAAAAAGAGAAAAGGAAGCAATAATCGTTCTAATATGTAAAATAATGTCAATGCAAGTTAGCACAACAATTAATTACTAATAACTATGTGAATTCTTAATTGTTGCTTGATTAAAATTTATATAATAATAATGGAAATGCAAAACTTATACTTAGTTGAAAACGCAATAAAAAAATTTAATTAATGTGAATTATTTAATTTAGAAGCTAATTTCTTGATTTTGTCCGAAATATTTAAAACACTTAATTTTGAAAGCCCAACCAAAATGTTTGAACTCGAAATTAAAAATTAAAAAACCAGGATTGAAAAAAATGGAGCTCCTCACATCCGTTTTGAGTAATCACTTGCCATAAATCAAAACTTACTGAAATGGAATTTGAAATAGTTCAGAGCTTAATTAAAAAATTAGGAATTGGTCTTTACATTTGTAAAGTGCTGAGTCACAACAAAAACTGTGCATATCTTATGCTATTTTACACATTGAACAAAAAAGTTCCATTTATGCCAAATGTAAAATGGCATCTAATCGAAGGTTGTAAATAACACAAACTATATATTAATTCAATGTGACTCACCCCAAATTATTCCATAAAAGATGTTTTCTTTACACTGATTTACAATTTCAATCTATAGACAAATTCAATAATTAACTAATAAATTCTAGGCGGCTCAAAAGAGGATGCTCGAATTAGCAGCTCCTTTCACCCATCGGGCTCCTAGAACCTTCATAAAAATTAGTTGAAGATAGGTTGGCCTGACAATAAAATACATTGAAATTTAATGAATAAAATTTCTTGATTTACTGTAAATCAAGTACATACTAAAAATGTTGAAGAATTTAATCTAAAAATAATGAAATATAATGGATGATAATTTTAAACGTGCATTTTATTGGGAAGCTTAGTTAAGAAGAAAAAATGAAATATCATTACCCATAAGTCCGAAAGCACACTCAGTTTTTCCGAAACTATACGAAATTCAAACTTCGGAATAAGAATTTAATCGAATTTACCTGTATTAATCAATCAATATGAAATTACATATGAAGAATTAGTATTTAAATAAGAATTACTAATTAGTTAACATATTCTGTAGAATTTAAAATAGAAGATAAATCGAATATTATACTATGTTCCAATAACCTTGAGTAAAAATCGAAAACGCAATGTCAACATTCCGTAACCTTAGAGTAATAACTTACAAAAATGACTAAAAATGTTTGAGTAATATTCAAATGCAAAAATATTTACTGAAATAATTAAATATGAATTTTTTCTTTCAAATTTCTATGTTTTGTAATACAGCGTAACGAAAACGTTTCAACCTCCTATGCGTTTCTAAAAATATACCAGATGAACTCTTAAGTTAAGTTAGAATTACAAATAATACATAGTAATAATTCTATTAATAGAAATTCTATGCGAATTTTGCCGAATCTGTACGAGTTCCACCCAGTAGGGATTTTTAACGTGCGAAACATCACACGGACACGGGACCTATGATTATATATCGCAGGTCCCGTGTCAGCGAAATGTTTGGTACGTTAGAAATCACTACTGGCAGTGAACCCCTCTATATTCGGCAGAATTCTGATAGGCATGACAAAATGACTATATAACAGTTCTAGTCCAACAGGTCTAAGAGAATTTCCGCGTCCCGAAGTCTCAGCAACATAAACAAACAAACAAAGTCAACAATCCCTTTGTAGAAATTTGAATTCTTGTACACATCATTCAACATTGCATTAATTCTTAAATAGCGTATTCAACTTATCTCAAAAGAGTAATAAAAGGTCGAGTAATAAAAGAAATTCCCAGATTTCAACAAAGCTTGAAAAATTTAGATTAACGTTATTTACATGTATCGTACGTTCGTAAATATAAGGTAATAAATAGATTTTAAATCTTGTACTTTATTAAAAATTGTGACTTTTGGTTGTAAAATACCTAACTAAGGAACATTCAACAGTTTAGTTAAACTTTATTACACAAATTATACAAAAATTTCACTGCATTACTTTTTTGCAATTTAAAAGGCAATAGGTATGGAAAATTAAAAATAAAATAAGAACTGCACTATAAATCATGATGTATGAGTTATACGCTCCAAAGTACTCGTAACAGCAACGCATACATGACATAAATGTTAAAAACAAGTGTTTAATATTACAGATGATGTATGAAACATATGTGTACTTTAGCAGTACAACAATATAATTTTTAGTTAAGAATTATATACCACAGCAGGGGAAATCTATGTATGAAAATGCTGCAGGTCATTTGTTTTATTTTTATTTTATAGTATTTAGTATCGCGCAATATACATATATATATATATATATATATATATATATATATATATATATATATATATATATATATATAT
>JAHWXV010894693.1:0-17984 GCA_024586415.1 Phrixothrix hirtus
ATATATATATATATATATATATATATATATATATATATATATATATATATATATATATATATATATATATATGTACTAAGACCTTTATTATTATTATTTATATAAACAGTAATTAGGTATATAAATAATGTACACAAATCATTAGAATAATAATTTATATTCACTTTGGGAACGATACTGCCAACGGTCGCCTATCCAATTAACTTGCTACGCGAAACACTGCTTAACTTCGGAGATTTTCCTCGATAACTCGCCTCAACGAATTTTCTCAGAAAAATCGATTAGTTCGCGTAAAAAAGCATTATAAGTGTAAGAAATGTGGCAAGTTTTAAAAAAAAATCGTTAGAGGCGTTTTCGAGAAAATCGCAAATGATCTAAAAATCACAAGAATAAAATGGCACATCCGATTATTCTATTTAACAAAATTCTTATTAAGACGTGTTAAGAAGATAGTAAACTCAAATATAAAGTTTCACTTTTCTACGACGTTTAGTTTTCGAGCTCCATTAACCACACACATACAGTCACACACAGATCAATTTCTAAAAAGATGTTTTTTGGAGAAACGTGTATTTCCGCTAAAAACTGCAATCGAAAATTTTAACCGAAAACATGACTATCTAGTATACAGGGTGTCCGCGATTAAAACACCCTCTGTGAACTTAAATCTGTAGGAATTTTTAATCTAAGGTAAAAAAAGTGTTCGTAAATTTTCGCGTAAAAATTTATCATGGATGCCGACCGGTAATATCTTTTATCATGAAACGTATTTAAAAACATAAACATGACTGTTTTGTTGACACAATATCATGTTTCCTTTATTAATTAGACTACTTTTACGAGTCAAGGTCAACAGATGTTTTAATAAAAAGTAGTCGCATGTATTTCTTTAAATCATCTAAGTTTGCTTGTATGTGGTAAAACACTATTGCTTATTAATTATAATTATTTACTCAAAATTATTATAAACTTATCTTAAATTGATATAAGTATTATTTACATTAATTTGTATGAACATAGCTTTAATGAATATAAATTACGCAAAATTTTAGTGAAATTCATTTATACTCTAATTTTTAACTATTTTCCCAAAATTTCAATTATAAACGAAACAACCGAGTGCAAATATTAATAATATGAAGATATTTATCAAATAAATGTAACGTTGTGCTAACGCGGCTTTGTAAAAGTGAAAGTTCTTTTAAAAAATGTGTCAGTATTCAATAATACAATTATATACATATTAAAAATGATATCTATTTTAAAGATTTTATAAACTTGCACAATTAACTCACTAGAACTTTTAGGGAAGAAAATAAAACTTTAAACCGTAATTAGTGAGTATTCTTAATAACATCTGGAAACATTCATTAATGAAATCGTATGCGTCATACCGAAGCCGTTAGTTCAACTTCGGCACTGGTTAAAGATGTATAGTTGACCAGCCATTTCTTGTTCAATACAGCAGACAAAATTAAACAGCAGGGATTGGCTGAAAACTTTAATTGCAAATATTTCGAAAACTATGCAATTAATAATATGCAAACTGGGAAAGATCGGTATTTGGTCATTTTTAAGTTGTTAGTGGTGCAATAACAAGATAGATACTTTGAACAAAAAGTGAAGCGATCATTTTTTCCACACACTTCTTGTTTAAAGCATCAAACCGTGAATTGCTTTTTTGTTTCGAGATTATAACGATAGATCCGCGATTCTTCACACATTATTACATCATAAACGGCTTTGCTAGTTCCATTATTAAATTTGTCTGGCATTAATCCATACTAACAGATTTTTGATCTAGTATTAAGAAATAACGCACACACCGAGAATAACGTTTGTGTAAATGAAAAAGATCATGATTGATTATTTAAGCATCCTAAACCAATTTTCAGAGGCGGCTCAATTTCGACAAACATCATCCGGCGATATGTCTTCGCTACTTTTTGCACACTTACATTTATTTCATCAGTGACTGGAGTTGGAGGTCAACTAGCCCATCTTTGAGATTTATCTTCCACGTTTAAATTCAGCAAACCAATTAAAGTTTATAGTATGCGAAGGAGCAAGCTCCTCAAAGAGCCAACATTGATTGTTGCGATAAGTCCTTTTTATAGAGACATCAAAATTGCGTTGTTAGAGTCCCATATTAACTCGAAAATAATGAGTGCACAAATGGTACATCCCCCTTAAGCGCTCAGAAATTATCTGTGATTTGCTTTTACTTGAAATTGCAAACACCTCTCAAAGAATGCAGTCGCACGGTGTTAAATCGTCGAACAGTGGTGATCAATCCTGTTTCCCATGCACCAATTGACACAATCATGACATGTTTCTCGCAGTAACTGTTTTGTGCTTAATGTAACAGGTTACGTCGCTCTACTGGATTGACATGTTTTCTAGGTCCAAATGGTTCAATTGGGGCAACAAAAACCCGTTACCAAATCGAACCAATCACTCTAGCTGCATTTTCAGGTTCATTTTAAAAAAGTGCAGCCCAGATCAAAATCTACGTCAAATAGTGCTCTTCTCGGTGCCATTAAGTTAAAACTACGCTTTAATGCTAAAAATAATTTTTATAGCAAACTTATTGTACATTTCTTTGTCTTTCAACACTCACTTAACAAACGTACGTTGTTGTAAATCGTCTGTTTTGAGTTTTGTGCCAGTTGAATCTTGTAATTATCGCAGATGCGTCACGAAATTTCGCTGCAAAGTGCTTTTTGGAATATCTTATTGTTGTGAACGATGGCAAATCGATGTTTCTGAACTAGCAGCAACATTTTCATTCGCCGAAATGTTGTTGAGAGACACACCGGTACAAAGACGCACGGCTGTTTTAACCCATTTGAGGTACTGTGTCAATCAAGACCTACAAGCATTGTAAATTGCTTTCGCAAAAATTTTTCCATACTTTTAATGCATTTTCACAATAATAACGCGTTGCTCTTTTATATAGCACTCTATGACCTATATCGCAACAATTATACATGAACGTCGTTACGAAAATGGCGCACAATTATTGGGACAACAATTGTATAAAATTTCATAATACATTAAATGCAAGACTGATGAGAAAGGCGCCTGAGAGAATTTTTGCACACTACCTCTACTACAGATAATACTCAAATGAGCTAAGTAAGAAAGTAAAATTAGCCTTGCGTTTACCTACTAGTTAAGAAAATATGTTTAATTGAGTCGAATTAGTTTTTTCATATTTTTAATTCGCTTTAGCAAATGAGCAATGAAATAATGTTCGTAATGTGTTTAGTTTTAGCATAAGACTTACCGATGATCTGCTTGAAATCATTTTTAATCATTAAGAAGCTAATGAATTCGAACGTCCACTGTCAACGACCCTTTCATATATTTATTTTACTTGACAAATTGGTGATATTATTTTATTCTTTTTTTATTTCTCTTTAACAACGCATTATTTGATTACATTTTAAAATATTTAAGCTAATTGGTGTTTAAATATAGTTTTAAAATTAATTTGAATTTAATTTAAATACAAAAATTTTAAGATTGCTACTTTATTCCAATTTTGAAACGTGCACTAATTCTCTTATCAAGATTAATCAAGAAAGCGATAAAACATCTGTTCTAGAATTTCTCATCACGTCTACGACTTATGTATGTATAAGTAGTGTTAGAGGGAAACAAATATTCCCCTATGAGTTATTCGGTTGGCTTCTATGTTGTTTTAAAGGCAAACGCTAGTTGCATGACCTTATGAAATAAGGAATTACTAAAAAACGTCTTTGACGTTAAGTAAGTAGTTTTAGTATAACGACAGGGATAACACATATTTTCGTTTTAAAATAAAGTGTTATGAAACCCATTGCTTCTTGCTGATTTTGAAATTTGGGATCCAACCTTTTGCTAATTAAGGTACGTTAGAGATTTCATCACTTCCCAATGTGACCAAGTTGCTTATTATCTGGTAGTTATATTTCAAGTAGCTTTCTCACTGACGATGTTTGATATTGTACGGACGTAGGCTACGTACTATAAGGTGGTTGATTTAATTTGTTATAATATAGTTGAAAATTGAAATCCTTTGACTTCATTTGGATAATTTGAATTCGGTGATCGGATTTCTTTCTGATTAGATCGTTTTTCTTTTTTGCGTCAACCAGTGTAATGATTGGTCCACGCAATTAATATCTAATTATTATGGACCGGGCGTTAGAGAATTCTGAGTTGAAGGGGTTTTAAAGCAATATGTCAAAGTACTGATTGATTAAAAATAAACTAATTTAACAAACTTATTATTGTTATATTTGCCCAGTACTTGTGAACAGTGCGCGTGTGAATTTGCATTTTATTAAAAACAAAAATCGCTTTTATATCAATCAACCTTTATTAATTTGTTTAGGCATAAAATTTAAAGCAATAATTTAATGCTAAAATAAACAATTGTGCGTATAGAAAAGATAATTTTCAGCCAAATTATCACCAACTAATTTATTTCTCCCTTTTCCCTGTACAAAATTAATTCACTTAAATATTAAATTCAATTTAGAATACAAGTAACAATAAAAGAATATGCACACTTACTATGTTCTAAAGTGCGATCGTTTAAATTTTCAATAATGGTAGACTACGACTATTCATAAAACTATTTCCATACTCGTGTTTAAAGTATTCATCAAACGGCCATAGCCTACCGTAATTGGAAATTTAAGCGATCGCACGTAGAGTGTGTATTGAAATTATTCGAAATTGTATTAGATATATACAATTAATTTGGGAAACGCCGGATATTTTCTTTATCATCTGAAACTAATAACTTCGTTACGTAATCTCTGAATTTAGGCGCTAGTTTTAGGGACAGTATATATCTATAGAACCCTTTTGCTCGGTTGGTCTCTTGAATTTTCCTGCTCTTCCCAAAAAGTCATGCTAAACAACTTCATTTTAGCAATAGTAAGTATTCCGTAAAATATATTCTACAGCATGATCTGAATGTTATAACATCTATTTTAAAATTCGAACCATCCCGACTCCATTGATCGAGCAAGGGCCGGCATTCGTTCCTTACTACAGTAAACACTCGAATAGGTACTGTAAGTACCGTGACACCATATCGTTACAATTAGCGGAATTGTTATTTATTTAAGTTTGTATTAGTAGAGAAAATTAAGTTATTTAAAAGATGCATCCGCAAAATTTCATTTATTAATTATCTAAATAATAACTTAGACATTTTAATGAATTTATAACAAAATAACTATTTTTTAAATAAATCTGTTTTAACTGTTAAAATTTTAAATACTTTCACTAACTTTAATCTCAATCAAAATTAATAGTAAAGAACCCTACTTTACATTTCTAAATTAAATAGCAACATAAAGTTTTTGTTTTGAAATTTCCTCATCAAAATTGCTTTTACAAGCATGTTTCCCTTATAGAAACTATTTGATAAAATTTGAAGTCGCAACCACAAAATTAATGTACAGTAGTTTTGCTTATAAAATTATCTATAACTCCTGTGGTTTTCATTACATAAGTTCGACTATGACAAATTTAAAGAACGTCATTTTTGCGCACTATGTTTATTAGTACATAACGATAATTTTTATCTCATAAATTTAATATTTAAAATTACTCTCATTAAAATTTGTTTCTCGAAAAAGCTTTTAAATTTTATATTATCTAAAGTGCATTACGGGTTGCCTACATATTTTATACACTATACATTCATTTCTTTATTACCTTTTTTATATTTAATGGTACATGCAATAACAACGATGATCTGTTTACTTACTTATTATAATTAATTGCAATTTTATTATTCCATTTGGATTTTTAAAAACATTGTTGTCAACTTGAGGTTTCAATAATCTACAATAGTATATATGATACTTAATAAAAAACGTTTTCCTTTTTATTTTTGCTATGGTTTTCAATTTATATAATACTATATCTCTCAAGTTGTTTTGACATTATCTCTTGTATGAGATATTTTATTTTCGAACGACGCGACGCGAC
Organism: Phrixothrix hirtus; assembly: GCA_024586415.1. Lineage (NCBI taxonomy): Eukaryota > Metazoa > Arthropoda > Insecta > Coleoptera > Phengodidae > Phrixothrix > Phrixothrix hirtus. The sequence goes on from JAHWXV010894693.1 coordinate 5,998, forward strand.
GCTACTAATAAATAATGTATTCTATATACGTCTGCTTCATTATTTATTTTCTGTAACAGTTGCAATATTCTTGTAAAGATGCTAAAAGTATTATCAATACATTACAAATACTGTATATTTTGTACACGTGAATGCTTTTAGTTAATTGATTAGAACCACGTGAATTACTTTCAAAAATATTTTTAACTGGAAGCTTAAAAAATGATATATATACATAAAATGTAAAAACAAATGTTTGATATAAATAACAAAAAAACGGATGTCAACTTTTCCCACTGTGACCTATTTTTCAGTGTCAAAAAAAGCTCTTATAAAAGCTAAGTGGATTTGGGATTAATATGAAACGCAATTTTATAAAACAATTTCACCGAATTTCTTAAAACACAAATTAATTATTATAAATAAATACAGAAATAATTAAAATATTTCAAATAGCTAATAAATATGCTAAACAATTTAGTTTTAAGTATTGTGCAAATATTTTTTTGTCTATTGTTTAAAAAACAGTAATACTACGATATTTATCTCGTCATTCATTATTTTCTTTGGTACTTTAGATATAATGTTGTGGATTATGGAAATATTTATAGACATACTTTTCCTGAAAATCGAGACTCGGCGGTGATGCATTATGAATATTGTAATTTTGTCCTCTTTATGTTGCAACAACAATTTTTCGCATTATGAAGATGAATTAATTTGTAAGACATTAGTCAGTAAGTAATTCTTCGGATACATCTTTCATAATAAACAAATATAACATTATACAGAGTGGCTTTGAAATGCCGACTCTAGCTCCTTTATATTAATACTAAACTTTATAAGAGCTTTTTTAGAAAAGGTGTATTTATAGTTTCTTAACTGCTGTCAAACTATTATAAAAAATATTTCAAAATATGTAAATCTAAAGCAAGCACGCCGCCGATTAAATTGCGCAGCCGCATTTATTTCTAGGTGCTTGACATAAATATGTCTATTAGATAATTGGAAGAATTTTTCTTAAAATGGTATCAATGCAATCTTAGTAATAAGTCCAATTACTTTAGATTTTAACTGAGAAAAGTTGAAGAGAAAAGAGCTTTCTTTAAACATCTTATTTGAATATTCTTAACACTCGCAAAAGGCCTCATCGATATGACCACGGCAACATAAAAAATTTAATGTCAAAGGTTATAAAAATACGTTTTTCGTAAATATCTCTTTATAGTATGAATCTGATGTTGTAACACAGCGCTATTTTTGTAGTTTGCAAAATTGTTCTTTTATTATAATTTATTTTTATTAAGTTTAAGATTTTGTTGGATCAATAGCTTCTATTAGTTGATTAGTTGATATTTTTATCATCTAAGAATTATTAGCTTTGTTTATATTAATTGTCGCTTAAAAGTAATTTAAAGATCATTTTAATATTTTTGGTGTTAATTTGGTTGTATACCTATACTTTAATATTACAATCACATTTCATTTAAATACACATTCTTCATTATTTATATCTTCAATCCCAAATTTGGATTATAAAGCATTTACACATTTAATTTTAATTTACTCTTGGATGCATCAGAAATTACCCCGTGGATTTAAAATAGAGGGGATATAAGTTACCGAAGCTGTTAGCGTTACTACTAATCGCATGGCTCTGTTCCTGTTTAGTTTAAAATTTCATAATCGTTCATTATGAAGTTTAAAATTTGGAGTCAATTATCTTAAATTTGGTTATTGGTGATTAATTTATATTTTTTGTTATTGGGGTTAATTCCTTCATTCAGACATGTTAGGGGGAAGTGTGCCTGAAAACCTTAATATGTTCTAAGGGTGAGTTGCGTGATTCCTTATTCTAAATCCAGTGAGGTACAACAAATCATTTGGGAATATAATATTTCCGAAACTCAAGTAAGTGCAAGCGATTATTTATTTTTTTATAAATGTACATTATCCAAGATGGCGTAGCGTTACAAGGAAATTTTCCCAGATGTACGATTTTGATAATGTCGATTAACATGTATTGAGATTTGTAGCTGCACTATGACAGAGGATGGAGCGCTAAGAATATCAGCGACCACATTATCATGTTTTAAATTGGGGCGGGATTAAATTATTGCAAATTAATTTTATTGGGTTTTACTTTGGCTGTTTTGATACTTTGATACCTTGATACTTTTGTCACAAAATTACATCAAACAGGGGGTTATGATTTTTTAAATTTGCTTTTTACTAAATAGCTCAATAGATTGGTCTAATTGAGCACTTGCTTATTGTTTTATAAGACGGTTAAAATTGTTGTTATCGCTTGTAATGAATTACAAATTAATTATCGTATAGCTTGATTTTATTTTACCGGCTATTACTCCTGAACGGACTTCATATTTAGATCTGGAATATAATTGCGTTCACGAGTCTTATGAAATCTTAATCAACTTTATTGACCATAGAGAGATTTTCAATTAATTCAGTTGGATATTGGCCTAATAATTTGTTTTCATGTTTAGTATTTTGAAGGCTATCGGATTGTTACAGCCACAACCAACCATCTCCTAGGTACTTAGATGTTGCTGAAAGGAAGTGCCGATCATACAGGGGCCAATGCTTAAATGGATTGGTATTTAGTTCAACTTCTTTTCAAATCTCTTAATATGAATTGTATTCATAAACTCGCCCAGTGCAACCATTGTTAAAATTTACTGTTAATTACTGTTCAGCGTTGTAAGTCAACATTCAAATTATACGAATTGTTATCAACGTTATGTTTCAATACTGCTTCCAGCCGAATTTCATCTTTTAAACTTTACCATCTGTCTTATTATTTTAAAAAGGCTAGTGTTCAGGAACACGAATTACAGAATCTGATACACCCTATTGCCACAAGTGAGATTTCTTACAGAGTAGGTTGGCACTCCCATGCACAATATCTGTTATCGCAACGTATTATTTTTTTAATGCGTTACAAGGTCAATATAGGTAATTATAAAAAATATCTTGATTTTTTATATAAAAAAGGTCTCATGCATCTTCCATATGTGACGAACCGTTTGGAAACTAATACAGCTTGGACTCTCCGTACCAATTATAAGTAGTGTACACTATTATGTATTCTACCGATTTGGAGTCCGACACTCTATCCGCTGAGTTACGCTTTTCTATTGATAACTTCTTTTTAATCTGTCATTTATTCACATAACCTAATTCAATACTTAGTATAAATGTTAACATATTTATGCGTTCTTTTTTATAAATTTTGATTAACAAATTTTTACATAGACTACGCATAACGGTATATTTCTCAGATATTTTTTAATAGAATTGAATATAATAATGAAAGTTGTCGTACATAGAGAGTTAATACAATTTGGGATTCTAAATATGGGCGTTATTCAGTTATAATAACTGAATCACAATGTCGCATTCTCTTATTTTGAAAATAGTTTTGTGAGTCGGTATACATCGTTTAAGAAACATAAGTGTTGAAAGATGTGACAGACGTATAGAACATTTAAAAAGTGTCAATTGTATAGTGATATGTACGGTGATGTAAAAATTATACGAGACAATGTAGTATTGATACGTATACAAAACGTCCATTATTTAATTTTTAAAATTTGTGCTTGTTTTGTGCCAAATTAGCTAATGAAAACACAGCAGAGAAAAAAGAAAAGAAAACGGTCAATTATCTGTACATTAAGTACGGTTACATGAAATAACTATTGAAGATGCAGTAGATGCATGTGGCGATAAATATGGCAACATAGTAAAAAATAGAATACAGTTTGAGTATGATTTAGTTGCTACAGGTGCAAAATATTATAAAAACTGAAATTCTGAGGAAAAATTGAAGCAGCCATGGAAGATACTTTTATTACATAGAAAAGTTATCGAGAAAAAGACTTTTTAAGGACAACATGGATTAGGCTTATTGGGGAAACCATGTATTTTGTATCCTTGAGGTGGTGCGAAAATGGATACAGCGTATAATATGTTTTATCAGTTTTATACCTAAAGCACCATTCGTTACCCATGGAAGATGTTTAAAAAATCTTCTCTATATGATTTTACTACATTTGCATTGATTTTCATCTGAAGAGACTGGACTGGACAAATTAGCTATCAATACTCTTAAGATAGTAAATTTAAGTTAGAGCTGATCCTAGGATACGTTTTGAGAGCGATATTTAAATTTTTAGTAAATGATAAAAAACACACAGATAACTAAATTGAACTTTTTTGACAATAGCACGTGTAGCTGTTCTGAGCTTGTGTCTTGGTGTTCTTTTATGAGGACAGTACTATTCTTAATGCACACGATCAATTGGTCTCATGTGTTCACTTTTCATCCAATCCCACAGGTCAAAATCTAAAAGAGTAAGGTTCTGGGAACTTGGTGCCTTGGTGGTACGGGACCATTTCGGGGAATGTTTGATTTAGATGTTGTGTCACTATACGACTAAAATGTACTGATGCTCCGTCATGTTGGAAGAACGTTCCCATACTTGTTGCCAATGGAATTTCCTCTAATAAGGGAAGCTAGTTTTCAAGAAAGTCTCGATGCATGGGCCCTGTAAGACGACGCGGTAACATAACAAGTCCAATCAACTGATGGTCTATCATACAATACTACACATTTACTGAAAAGCGTACTTGAAAATTTGTCGCCACAACGGCATGCGGATTTTCGCCGGACCACCGATGTGTGTTAAGAGTATTATCGATACCGTCACGAGTGAAAGTAGCTTTATCAGTAAACAATATAAAAGTGATTACTTGATGATTAGCAATTAGCTACCGACAAAATTCCAATCGTCTACTTTCGTCTCCTGTTTGAAGGTGTTGAATCCGCTGTAAATGATAAGGATAGAAGCCATGTATACGTAATGTCCACCATACGTGCAACCCCGATAAGTGTAGAAATTCTGCGTGTACTTATTGAAGGACTACATTCTACCGACTCAATAATGCCTCGCACTTTATCCACATTTTGTTCATTTTCACGTTCAGAAGCAATATGACTGCTGGATATTACACCGGTCACGCAGTTTACTAAAAATACGAGTAAACGTTCTTGGAACTCTGGTAATTTGCAGTTAGGAAATCATCTGCCGTGTTCCCTACAAGCGGCAACAGCACTTCCATTGCAAAACCCATAAATAAATACCATATCGGCATATTCAGCATGTGCAAATACGTACGCCATTCTTAATAGTGGAAAATTGGAATCACAGGTTGACAATTACAATATTAAACAGCGTCAAGTTACAAATATCAAATTGTAATTCAGACTACTGTGCGTATGTCAGCTGTTTTAGACATGTGTGTACATCGAATATGTACGCTCCAATTTCAAACTGCTGTATTTCAGTAACTATTAAGATTGGACACATGTTTTTATGAATTTTTGTATTTAAATAGTCCATACTACCACCTCTTAAAATATTTGCTATCCCTCCTGAAACACCCTGTATAATATACTGCTAATGACGTGCGTGAAGTTAATAGACTAACCGTTTGTATGCTTCTGGTTTTTATTTAAATCATTTAAATCATTTGTAGACAAAGAATTTTCGTTTGCAGATGTTTCAGTTTCTATAGACCTATACGAATATAAGCAATCGATTTAAATTTGGTCCACCAACTTTACTATACTACGAGGGTAGTTCAAATAAGTCAAGTAAAAACGAAACAAGCAGTTGTTTTTCGGTGTAAAAACATTTTATTTTTCAACATAGTCCCTTCCAAATCCACTTATTCCAACAACACTCAAGACGTTTAATGTCATCAGTAAAATAATATTTATCAAAGTATGCAAAATATACGTTGACTTCGGCCATCACTTCTTCAAGCCAAGTTTTCAAGTTTGGCAAAAAGTAATAATCAGTAGGAGTCAAGTGGGTCTAATATAGAATACGTGGAAGTATTTAGCAATGCAATTCATATATTTTTGCTGTTGAAATAGCTGAAACAAAATGTTTTCTTTGCCAATTGTAGCCGATTTTCTTTGATTTTTTATTAGACTCTCCTGTTATTGTTCTACTTTTTCGAAGCTAGTTAATGAAAATTATTCCACAAGAATCCCAAAAAAAAACAGTTTCTATGGCTTTACCAGCCGATAGCATTACTTTTATCTTCTTCGGTGAACCAGTTTTTACCTATTATTTTGATTGACTCATAATTTTTGGAGTTTAGTACTATTAAACAGTTTCAAACAATACTTCGAAGTCGTTGAACAATACCGTTTTTGGTCGACTGTTAACAAACGCGGGGCCCAACTTGCAGAGGTTTTTCATATCAAACTCATCATGTAAAATTAAAACCACTGTACATATCATCAAGTTAAATGCCTTCACAATCTTATCCACCTTCACTCGGCGATTTGCCAACATAACATCACGCACTTTTGTTATTATTTTTGTGTTCGGGCAAGTTTTAGGTTGCCAGATCTCTCAACATCAGGAGCTTTCGCATAACCACAACAAAAATCATTAAACCACTTTAGTTGATGGAACAGAGACCAGATCATATTTGTCAAGCTTTTGTTTTCTCTGTTATTGTTTTTCCAGGCAGAAAATAATGTTTAACGAGAACGCAAAATGCACTTTTTTCATTCTAGCGAAACTACTTAAAATTGTTTGCTTTAAATGACGATCAAACATAAAATAATCGGTAGATGTTCTTATGACGCCAGCTGGAGTAATGCATTTTAACAAAATAATATTGATTTTATTGTGGTGGCGCCATCTCTTGTATTTTTACCTAAGTTTAATTATATACACATACGTCCTAAGGTAAAAAAGTTAAATAGAGTAACCTTGAGTTTTCCAGTTTTCTGCAACAACGATACGTCACAAGGTTTCAGTGTTTGTAAATGTTCATAAAGCTATTTTTGCAAGAGATTACGATTGAAGTGTTAATTATCTTGTAAATTAAAAAGCATTATTGTTGAACAATTGGTACTTAATTTAAATATACATATGTACATTTATTTTAAATTAATGAATTTACAACTATTTAAACTCAAGGATTAACGTGTACCAGTTTTTATTTAGTTTTTTACAAACGTCAAGTTTAAAGGAAGAATAATAAAAAAATATCTACACCATGCTCAATTCCTAATCACTAAATTTTTATCCATTATGTGGGCTGTCGTATAGACAGCAAACATATATTATTGTTAAGTTGAAAACCGCAATCAAAGTGTTTATAAGACAAATTTTTATTGCCTATAGAAGTTGTGGTAAATATCATCAAATATTGTAGTTAAATATAAACACCAACTTTTAATTATCCAAGCTAGTATATATAGTAGTGACTACGTCAATTACCAATTTATATTTACATAGTTAAAAGCTTAAAATAGCTAATATAAACATAGATCAGTATTGCTACTATTTATTTTGTGACATAAAAAAGTAATATAATTCCAAAATATTATTCCATTTGACTACATTTAACTTGAAGTTTATAATTTTATTGGCCGTCTGTATAAATCTTTTCAGTAGCTTTTATAAAAAAAAAATATTTTGTTACTGAAATATTATTATTTGTTTACCATGAAACTAGAATACCTTTTTAACAATTTTACTAAAATTAATGATTTCGACATTTATTTGAGTTTTACTTTGTCTTGCCCCATATGAAATAATGTAGGTAAAAGAAAAAGTAGTTTTCATCCCAAATGTTTCATGTCGAAATTCACGTTTTCGAGCCCCCCGAGTTTAAAGATCATGTTTTTAGAAATTTCATGTGTATGTGTGTGTGTGTGTGTGTGTGAATAGGATCTCTCAAAAACGAAAGTTGTAGATAAACAAAATTTTATACTTAAGTTTTTAGCCATCCAGGTATGTAACTGCAACAATTTGATTAAAATCGGGTAACCGGAAATGCCACTTTACTCTTGTCATTTTCTGCGATTTTCTTGAAATTAGCGCAAACAATTTTTTTAAAACTAAGTATATTTCTTAGGCACTTAATACCCTTTGATATAACCTAGGTGTTTTTCCAAAAAAATTTCTATAAATCGAGTAACCAGAAGTACCTTTACCGTTAACTCTATTAAACTAAAATCCTAGCTAAATGAAAATTTATATTTGAGGTCATAGCTATCCTTGTATGCAAAATCAAGAATTTGGTTAAAATTGGAGAACCGGAAAGTACCACTTCATTTCTGTTATTTTTAGATATTTCCAGAATTTTTAGTTTTTCACGATTTTCTTGAAATTCGCTTGAACTATTTTTTTACATTTCTTAACTATTTAATTCCGTTTTATACGATCTAAGAGGTTTCGTTAATAAATTTCTGAAAATCCAGTAGCCGGAAGTACAGTGCTAATTGTGATCAACATATTTCAGAAACTAAACATCGTAGAAAAATGAAATTTTATACATAAATAAATTTTCTACCTTCCGGAAGTGCCACATTATTTTTGCGATTTTTTAAATTTTTGCAATTTTTTTAAAATTTACTGTGGTTTTTATGACTTGATGCCCTTTTACGTGAACTTTTCGGTTTCTCTGAGAAAATTCGTTGAAACGAGTTATGGAGGAAAATCTTCGGAATAGGCTGTGTTTTGGATGGATGACTATTGCAATTATCGCTCCTAAAATAACCGTAAATATTATACAAGTCATTATAAAATCCTTGTATCTTAACTGAATTATTTTCTGTTGTCAATACATACCACTTTACTGTTCTATATTTTACAAAGAAAATTTCAGAGCCTTCTTGATTCAATAATCCAGGTGGGCGGAATTTGCGGTTATCATCATAAAACACAGATGAGGATAATTTCATAGGAAAATGTATTTTAATTAATATCCGATTGGATTTATATTCAATTTCAAAATCATTTATGTTTTTTTATTATTTTTATATGCAATTATTTATTCTAGTCATATTATCTGTGACACCTAAACAAAATTTGTGGGCAATTGCTTTTGGTACCCATTCTATATAGGTATAAACTGAAGCGTATCTATCACCCAGGTTTGATAACCAGCCGAAAGAGTCGAATAAACCAGCGCAGAGAGCTTTGATTCCTGCGAGAAATACACAGGGATACCCAAAAATACCGACTGCTTTAATTTAATATTTTAGAAAATTAAGCATTGTTTAATTAATTTTATTTATTAAGTTTCTTAGGACATGATCGCGGATTCCTTCTTGCTTATATTGAAACAAAGATTTTTCCATTTTATCGTCTCAGCATGAGTTGGTGGTATTTTACCTCAAAGTATTTACAGTGAGGGTGCACCTTCTATTGTCCGCATTCTAAAAAATATTATGGAAGAATGGCATTTTGCAAAATACTTGAAGAAATCAGTACTACTTTGCATGCTATACATAGTTTCTGCTGTTAGTCACAGAATGGGGACAGACATTATGGTAGAGACTACAAAAGTGTGAATTGTACTCAATTGCTTGGAGAAAGTGTGGAGCATCTTTTCTTAGGACTGTAAGATGCATAACCCTCAATTCCTATCCTAGCACAAAGAACATCTAGCTGGTAGTAATGCAAAAATGGAGTGAACGTTTAATGCAATTTCCGAACAGTCTAACATATTTTAAGTCATCTTGCAGTAATAGTGGAGGCTTGCAGAGCGTCGAGCAGCCTTGGAATTAGGTAAGTTTTCAACAGTGTCAGCATTCCAAGTATTCGACCCATTTGGTGATGTTCAATAAAGTTATTTTGTTGGCTCTGGGATGTAGACCTGGTAACCTGAGTAGCACCTGGCTTTGATGACTTCAATTGCTAGCATGAAAATACCTTTGATTTTAAATATAGTGGGGGTTTTGATGATGGACTTTCCTGCTAGTATAACAGCGGACAGGGTAGCATCTCATTGTATTCAGCACTACACCTCTATTGGCTAAGAACTCGGCAGATGATACAGGGCTGGGAACATCGACATTGAGGTCTTCTAACAGGATCAGGTCATCAACAATGTCATCGCTGCAGCATGAAGATTGAGTTCGACTGTGACTGTAGGTTCATCTTCATTAAGCCTTCCTAAAAACCCATTGATTAATAACAAGAATTTATAATATATGACTTAGATGGGATCACTGAGTAACTCCCCTGGTGAATTTAGTGGACCTGGCGCGTTAGCTTCTAACTGATGGTAATAGAAATACTGCGGGGTGGACATTGGGACGGCAGAGAGTGTGCAACATGGCGGAATGAGAGACGGTATCAAATGTTTTATTAACGTCGGACGAGATGACATTTGAAATACTTCCCGCCCAGATGCCTGGATTCTTTTTTTGTGAATGTAGGACGAATAAAAAATAAGTGGTTAAAATATCTGAAACTATTTCAAAGCAACTCTGTACGCACATCGTAGGTTCGTTGCAAACTTAACAAATTCACCTCGTAAAAGGTTAATGCTAAGGAAATGCAATAAATTAAAATAAAAGAACAGTAAATTTGTACATTAGAATACAGAAGTTGCACATAAAATTTGCATAAATTTAAAATGAATTGAGATGAATGGTTAGTTAATGATATTTAAATATAATATACAAACAAGAACTGGAGCTGATGCAAGAGCAACAAACTAGTCTAAACGAATCGCCATAAATAGTAATTAAATTGAATTTTAAGCTTCTAAACGAAGGAAACTAAAGAAAAGAATCCCGTGAAAAATTGAAGTCTTATTTGGTACTAGATAAGCATTCTTCAAGTTATATAGGAACAAATGAATTAAAATAAGCACAACAAAGAAAAATCTTTTTACTCATTGTTAGTTACACAAATAAAGTTTGAAAACCTCTATTGCAGACTCTTACAGATGAATACAAAATTTTAAAAATATAGAAAAATTATAATTTATTGCAATGTAATGAACTAAAATTATAAAAATTAATTAGATTCTATTATCATAAAGCGTCAAAACTAACAATTAAATTTCAAGGCAAAAATAAGATACGTTGGAATTTTCATACTATTTAACAGATGTAGTCGCCAGCTTTGCTAATTACATACTAATTTACTTGTACAAAAATTCCAAGTAAGAAAACTTCTCAACTAAAGTAATAACTATTTAAATTTTAATTAATTGATTGACTATTATAATTACATTTTATGCATTCGTAGGAAGTTTTGCTTAGGGTTCTAACAGAGCCTTCATATAGGACAAGATGGGGGAACGTAGAAGAAAAAGTTTGGTGGTAATTAAAATACCGTTACATTACCCATAAAGATTAATGGCAGCTGGGACTGGGTTTTTCCGTATCAAAACTGGGTAAATACTAGCAATTATGTAGAAGAATCTGAATTATAGGTAGTTTCCTATAAAAATCGGCATCCCTAAGCAATGTTGATTAGCGAGGAACCACCATGGAATACATCTTATTCCGAGGCATTTTTTCTGCTCTACTCATTCAATACCATTTTCACTATAACTATTTAAACACAGGTTTTAATCACATATTAAATGTTTTAAGCTGTGTCAACAAGCATGTAGGCACTCATGCAAAAACTTATCTTGGCAGCTCACCTAAGATGTCGCACCGATCACAAAAGACCAGAAATTAATAAGAGAGCGCTATCTACCGGTACAAAATCAAATCAAAATTACTATTTGAAATTGAAACACAGAAGAATTGCTAATAAACATAATGAGCCAAAATTAATTTAAAAAATGAAAAGAGCACCAATTAAGGAATTTTGAATTAAAATTAATGTAATACTAAGAATTACGATTAGCGAAAAATTATATTACAAGCACTTTCTTTCTATAGATTAAGTCTATAACTTTTGAAAGTCACACGTAATTTGAAAATATATTGAACATTAAACTTTGTCTACAAAATTAAATTTTTAAATGCATTTTAATGTACGAGGGTTGCCTTTTAAGTAGTTACAAAAACTAGGAAAGAAAACAAATTTTTTGGAACAAACTGTTTTCACCTTTAAGTTTTATACACTTTTGCATGCGTTCAAACCACTTCTCGAAGCATTTTTTCCACTCTGAAGTTGGTATCTCAAAAATGTGGTTTTCAA
>JAHWXV010894753.1:0-10560 GCA_024586415.1 Phrixothrix hirtus
GGGTTTTCTGTTAGAATGCATTTATAGCAAAAAACGGCATTACGTTATGTGACTTATTAGGCGTTTTAGAAAAAAATGTTGAGTCCCCCTAACTCTTAAATATTTTCATATGCAAATAATACCTCTAAAGCTAATAGTTCGTGAGATATTTTGAGTTTAATAACATTTCTTCAAAATTTAGAGCCCCTATTTTATTATTAATTGTCTGCTGTGAATAGAAAAAGTTGATCTTTTAATATAGGGTTAGGGGGTGACACTAGCTTTAATTTTTGTCGCGCTAGGTCTGAAGAATTTTGTGCAATAAATTCTTTTGTTAATATCAAAAATGGCAGTGCTACCGTGAACTTAGCACCCGCAAAAGTATTAGCCAATATCTTCGGCGCTATGGCACTAGCTCGTAAGATTCTGGCACAATATCTTTTTTTAAATAAAATCAAAAATGGTGGTGATATATTCACGCAGCCATCTTCACGATAATATTTATGAAAATATTAGGTAGCCTATTTTAAATAAAAAACGATACTGATTTGGTTTTAATGTCTAATTCTATTTCTTTGATTTCGCAAACAATTATGTAATAAAAAATAGTGTATGATGCATGTGTATAAGTGCTCCTAAAGCACTTACAAGGTTAAGGGCACTCCCGTACGTGTTATACCCTTAAACCCGTTGCGTATCTTTTAAAGACTGACTTATACGCTTGTGTTATCTGATTCATACAAGGAAATTTACACCAAAAGTCAAAGGTTAAAAATTCGCGTTCCCGATTAAATATGTTGAAAGGGCTATCGCGAGTTGCAGTACAAGCAGACAACATCAAACTACCGATTTTGAAATGGCTTCAAAATCTTTTTTCTTTTATATTTATAATTGATCTTCATTTTGAAATTTCTATACACAAATAATGTAGGTTCATCCAATGAGTGTGCTTCATGATTTAAAAAAAATGTATATTCTGATGACGCATTTCTACCAGTTTTAGTAGTTCGAAACCAATTCTTCAAATTGTTATACTCTTGCCCCCTCTTTACTCGAGCTTTTCAAAATCCGCGTTTTCAATTGTATGCAAGTACTCTCGCAATTTTTCAAAGGAACGCCCGAATTGGAAAATGAAAATGTTCAATTCAACTGAATTTGGACTTTCTAATTTTGCATACTCCCTTTACCTTACCATCTTTAGCTGACTTTGAAAAAAGATATTCTTATTTTTGTCAAGTTTAACAGTCTTGTATACATGCTGCAAAAAGAAAACAAGCTTCATATTTGGGTTGTTAGTATTTTAGCATCTAGTAGACTTGAAAACCAAATTAAATTCCAAGTACAAATGATTCGTATTTCTTTTGCCTAAAAAAGAAACCCTATTCCTCTTAATACATTTTACTGTAGATAGAAAAGAATCGTGTGTTTTGTTGTTTACATCAATGAAGTAACTGGGTGAATGCGGATTGCATTCACCGGTAGATTAGTTTTTGGGATTTTGAAAAATTGTTTCAATTGAAATAAGTATTTTTAGGTACTTCTAGTACTACTAATTACGTATAGACATGTTTTGCTGCCGTTATCTTTAATAAAGTAGTGCAAAACAGGGAAGTTCATGCCAAGAAATTTCGCTTGCAAACACGATTTTTTGCAATGTTGCAAACCTTTGTTATGCCGTGAACAGACTCAACACAAAGTTCAAATTTCTATAAGAACTATATAAAATATAGAGCTTTGTTACAGAGACTTTCCAAATTTATAAACCGTAGTGGTTAAAGTAATGCAAAATATGTTAATACCATGCAAAGTAGTGCCGCCTGCAAACACATCTTTTTGCGACATTGCAACCTTTTTAACGTCATAAAGAGAGTTAACACAAAGTGTAAATTTATATGGGAGCTTTATAACATGTAGAGTTTTATTACAGAAACGTTTTAAATCTTTTTAACCGTGCTCACTAGAGTAGCTCCTCAAAAATTGGAAATCTTCCAATTTTTTTGACTTAGAATGCAAAAAAATAAAAGCATTTCAAAAATTTTGAATTTAACTTAGTTTCCTGGTTTAATGAATACTAGAATATTAACAGTACGAATATGAAGTTTGTTTTCTTTTTGTAGCATGTATAACAAAATGTTAAACGTCAAAAATGAGAATTTGATTATCTGTCTTCAAAGTCAGTTAAAGACGGTAATGTAAAGGAATTTGCAACAGATCGTTAGAAAATCCCAGTTTTGTTGAATACAGTCATTTTTTTTGTTCATTTCGGACGACTGAAGAATTATGAGAATGTTTGCACATACTTGAAAACGTAGAACTTAGTAGTTATCGCAATTTTTGAAAAATTTTAGTAAAGAAGGGGCAAGATAACAATTCAAAAATTCGGTTTTATGCTACCAAAAGTGGCATAAATGAGTCATCAAAATTTAAAAGTTTTTTCAAATCATGCAGCACATCCATTTGGTAGACTTGCACGGAATGACCCCTATATAGCTCGAGAAGTAAAAAGGCCCTAGATTTAAATTTTATGGTGTGGCAGGCCACTGGACTGAACTGCGTATGCCTATACACTTTTACTAAAATGGTTGCCTAGGCATTCTGTAGTACCTCATACAGCATGGTATTGCGTGATGGAACTGAAACATCTTCCAATAAATCGTCTAGGTTATTAAGAAAAGTTTTATGTAAAATGCGGAAAAACTTGTATTGCAAGTAGACGGGCATTGAAAATTCCACACTAAGTATTAATTAAAGACCTGTATTAAAAACCGTCTTCTAAATGCGTGGAGATATTGAAGTTCCCGCACATGCCCATTGTGGAAGTTATTTATGCCACTTTTGGTAAAAGTAGCTTATAGGACCACAAAATAGAACGAATAAAGTCAGAAATTCAATAGTGTTGTTCGTTAAATCACCTTGAAAATGTCAATAATTGTACTTCATCTCCTGGTGGTAACTGATGAACACGATGGTAATGGTAAGGATGCAACATTTCTCTATTTAGTCCTCTAAACAAAATTTTGAAAGATTTTCAGATGGAATGTAACTATTGTGACATTAGAAAGTAGTTCGTCAAACACTTCCTCTTCTTACGCCTTTGTTGTATTGTACAAAAGATATCCGCCATCATTGTGACAACTGCCCATTCCATATTATCGTATCTTTAAAATATATTGAGAACTACCCGACACGGTAGCATAATTGATGTCTACTCAGCAACTGTCTTCGATATTCTCGACAACTTTTTTTAGCTTTACCGCTAGAAAAACCGTAAACGAAATGAGTATCTGCATACTATTCATTGCTCAACCGAATTGTTGACAAATATTTATCTCCTTTAAACTAAGTACAATGATCAACAACAAAAGTATTCGACAACTGTGACCACAGCAACCTAGTTATTTGTTTTAAGCGATTTCCGAGGTTTGATTAATTTAATGGGAAAACATTAACAAAGTTCAGGAAACTTTCTGCTTCGATATATCGAAAACAAAGTTCGATCGAAAAAAGTTACTTTTTCTTAAATTTAAAACACAAATTTTCATTTTTTGCCTCTAACTGTAAATCTCTAACGTTACACGTTAAAAGAATAGCTATACTAAATAATCAGTAATCAATGTTCAATTCAAAATAGCTATTCATATATGATTTTCTTTTACAAATTTGCGCAAATCTAGACATTCCATCTTACTAAGGCTTCAAAGGTTTTATTATTATTACTGCAAGAATGTTGAAGAAGCTAGGTGAATTAAAATTTAAAACGCAATTTTCGGTAACTTTTATTAGCAATATAATGTCCCTCTTTCCTTGTATATTTTATTTAAACATGTCGCATTTTAATCACCTGTTAACAACGTTTATGAATCTTTGACCTTTCGTTAAGAAGCTTGTTTATCATGAATATTTGATAAATTCGTGCTATTACCCTATTAATAATTCATGTTAAGTGCGCCAATGTCCATTCCTTCCGAAAGGTTGCCTGTGTCACTATTATAGAGTTGTAAATAATTTACGGGATTGATAAGATATTCATTGGTTGCTAAGTAAACTAGAGGACGTTCATTTCGTGTTTTATAACTACTTTTAAATTTGAATATTTGTACAGATTTAAATCTTTTATAAAAACAGTCAGTGTTACGGTTTTATATAAGTAAAGGAATAAATATAATATTACACTTAAAATTAAATTTAATATTTATTGAATGATTCTTGTATAAAAAAATATGTTGTATAGGTAGGACTGCATAATTTAGGAAATATTTTATGGAAGTAGTCAATAACTAAGAAACAACTATTGTTAATGGAGGTTGAATATTATAAGTTCCTTAAACAAGGTGTTGTAATAGTTCATAGGATTTACCTATCTTACTTTAGTGTTACTTATTCATATTAATGTCCGGTAGATGTGTATGGTTATGCATAATATATTTTAGTTAATGATATTGATGGTCTATGAACTGACTAATACTAATAAATCTGGATGTTGTCAATGTTTAATGATAAAAGAGCACATATACCCATATTTAAAAAAATGTGCAAATGATGCATTTCAATTATTCAAACAAATTTATTCTAATTTGGTTTTACTTTTGTGAGTTCCAACTTATTTATATTAATCTTAGGGGTTCATAATTAATGTTAAACGATTGCTTTATGACATAACATTTCAAATAATATCTATTCAGAAAATTAAAATCTATGTCACTCTTAATAATTTTATAACTATATTATAACTGAGGTTGAAGGTATTTAACCAAGATGTAAATGAGTAAATAATTTACTAATGTTTAATAATGACAAACTGTATCTGATGAATTTCGACGTAATAAACAAGTATTTTGTAATTGAAACTTAGCTGGTACAACTACTCAGTTTAATATATGTGATGTAGAAACATTATTTCTTAATTACATAATTACTTGACATTTATTTACTGAACTTCGCTAATGTAGCGTTAATTATAAAGTTGCTACTAAAGTATATGTTTAACAAAGACATGTGATATACGAGGCATGTATTTTAAGTAAAGGCCGTTATACAGTTACCGCCAATAGACGCGTTGGAAATAGATAGGGCGAGTGTTGTATGTTTATACATGTTATCAAGCATCTGCTAGTTGCTGTGCACAGCTTGGCTGAAACGAGCGCTAAAATTAAAACCACCCGCAAGTTGTGCAGTGCATTCAATGCTTCATTACCAAACAGCGGAAAAAATCTGCTGCTGAAATCCATAGAGCAATTTGCGATGTTTACGGCTCGTGTGTGAAAATAAAATTCGAAAATGCTGTCGCTTGTTACACGAAGGAAGAATGAATGTTCACGAATGCTCGAGTGTAATCACACACGAATTAACTGTAAATGAAAATAAAAAAATCAGTGAAAACAGAAGGCTTACTTTTTCGCAATTATCGATTGAATTTTAACTAAAACACTGAGTTACAGGAAGTTGTGTGCCAGATACGTACCAACAATGTTGACAAAGAAAAACGTCTTGTTGTACCTCAAATGGTTTTGAGGCGCGATGAAGATACACTTCTTTCTATTTTAGAATTAAAATAAACATTTTCCACATATTTAAAATCAATTTTTAAAAAGTTTCCTCAAATAATTCTTTAGCTTCTCAAACTCCATGTTTTAAATGTTTTATAATATTTCTAAGCAATCTTCCTTCATATATATTTTAACTGTATTAGTCTCATAAAACGTTATGTATATCTTCGTTGCAAAAAATTCACCTTTGGATGATATTCATGCATATTATTCACTGATATTGATCCCCTCGTCGTCCCCCTAAAGTTCCATGGGGCTTCGGCTTCAGGGGGTTCTATAATCTTTGCAAATTAGTTTTATGAAATACAAACAAATATGCTTGATTATATACACAGTTAGAACTTGCGTCGGATGGGAAAACGATATGTCCAGGATTTGTTATTATTTTCCAATTCATGGCTTAAATAGTTAAGTAAATTCACCGATTTCGTTCATTCAAAGAAATGAGGTTTATGGAACACCAAGAATTGCTTCATAATTTATCTGGGGTAATATGTAAGACGACCAGAAGGCTGTCTAGCTATTAAGTGTGTAGTTCATTATCTATGAGTGATCAAAAACAGATTTGTGCTGCTCACACCAGTGCAGTAACTTATCCATTTTTTAATGACTAAATTAGAATCATACCGTTGTATGTAAACGATATATGTACTATTGTTAGCTATGGTATTATAATTTTTGGTACTATCTTGTACACATAACGCGTACGTCGTAATTTTAACTTGTTTTGAGTTAAACTAATAAGGTGACAATCTTGAAGACCTTTTAGAGCACAATAACGGATTTTTAGTTTGTGTGTATTGAATTTTAATATTTTATTGCAAAGTAGAAATGTTACTATAGTACCAGTTTCAGGACTTATCATGTATCAGTAATTGTAAGATGCGGTGTATAATATGCCAAATTGTTGCAATGCAGTTACAAATAATTCAAACTATTAACAACCTTAGGGGAATTGGAATTAAATTATTCATAAAAAGGGAAAGATATAATTTTGAAAATATTTTCGGGTTTCCAGATTGTGAACTGGCGTGTCTATCATTACGCCATTTCTCCGATAAGCGGACGCTACCAAACTTTAGACTTAAATATAACACTGAGAGTAATGAAGGAAGTTAATTCTTGACTGACTTAGAATTACAAGCACATTAGAGGAGCTGCCAGTTCGTCAGATTCATACCTAAAATCCTAGTATATATTCAATATAACGCTAGGGTAGCCGGACTCTAAATTAAACAACTATATTAATGAAAGTACTAGGAGTTGTATAAATTAATGTGGTACAACATACAAATTGAAATAAAATTATACTTAAAAGACAACAACAAGTTTGGAAAACTTTTCGGGGAGCCGAGATTCGAATTCGAAATTTCATATTGGTCCTCTGGTATGTCTGATACTCCACTGTGCAATATAGCTGTGAAACAATTATTACATTGTCTGAAACCTGATTGAGTCAGGCAAATATCATTTTCTGAAAGAACCACGTATCTTTGAACTGACGACATCTTCAGATATCTTCTAAACACAAATTAATATAGTTAGGTTATTAAGGGTGACATTAAAAGAAAATAAATTCTTGATTAGAGTTTACATGGGACTATTTCGCTCTTAACGGTGAATACAGTAACTTGCATGACTCTCTTGTGATTTGGAACGAATGAGCATTAATAATAGAAACAAACAATTTAAGCTTTGCTTATATATAATATAGTGTGAGTTAGTTCTCTGCTTTACAGATTTGTTACAACGCATATGATCTGGAACAATACTTAATATATATGTATAATTTACACCTACTCATATATAGTTTGTTTAAACTTAACTGCTCAATATTGCTAACTTTGTTATTATGGAGCTAGAAAGTGGTTCAATTGTTCAAGGGGTACAACACGTACCGACAATTACAACGGTGAAGATATAAAAAGCGTAATTTAATATTACGCTTTCGGGATATTCGCAAAGTTGTAACTTTTTAATGGGACACCCTATATACTTTACATAAAATTCAATAGAAATGAATAAAAAGGGTTATATAATTTATTTTCCACGAGTTTAAAATGAACAAGTTACGGAGTGTTTTGATTTTTTCAATTCAATTAAATAACCTATGTAGAAGAAATGTATTGCTTTCTATCTGTTACTGCAATATCTGTATCATAAACATAAATATACGGCGAAAACGCATCGTATTTTATCCACTGTCATTCCTTGTAAAAAAGTTCTTTACTAATTTAAAAAATGTAATATGGTGGAGACGTACAAACTACGCATAGAAAATGGATTACTGTAATTAAAACTTACCCTGCCGTGATATTGCGAACCGTCGATATTTTGAGACTTTATAAAAAATTTAGAGCAAATGAAGTAGTTTTTAATAGAAAGCGAATGCAGAACCAGTTTATAATACATGAAGTAGCTCACATTGTCGTTTTGGCATATCTTGAAACGTACAAGGTCTTCCATCTTTTTTTTGCACCTGAAATCAAGCTTTTATGATGTGAGGTTCAATAATGATGACGGGCTCAAAGAACATATTACCACTTGGTTGCATTATCGGTACCATCCTTTAAGAAGAGGGAATGCAAAAGCTTGTGCTGCGCTATGACAACTAGCTACAAATTGGTGGTAGTTATGGAGAAAAATAAGCTCAGGTTTGGAGATTTTTTCAGGATACACTTCTTTACAGAATATTTGGTTGTTTTTTTCTCCTGTCAAACGGAATTAAGTTTGTGAACCTACCTCGTACAATAATTGTGTTATTTTTCAGTGTTAGCCAATTCCCAGAGTTTTAAAGATAAAATGTAACACAACTTCAATTAAAATATTTGAGCTTGCTCCATTTAAAATGGCACAGATTTATATTAACTAAAAGTACTGATGGATACTGATATTTATATCTTTAATCGCTAGCGCTATGGGATTAACGCAGTTTTCATTTGTTAACCTAAAAGGTCAATACAACATTTGCCAACAACCCCATTTTTCGTCTCAAATATGGTTTCCATTTCTAACTTATAAAGTGCAAGCCAAGAAAACCAGTTCAAATTACGTTTGGTTACTTTCCACTATCCACCACTGATCATTTTGGCAATACCGTACTTATGACCAAAATTTTAAATTTTGGTTTATCAGATATTTTGTAATTATTACGTGATCTTGAATATAATGCACTTTTAAATATAATTAATCACTAACATCTTCTGTAAATTATATAAGCGCGATGTGTAATAGCTGAGTGGTTTATCGAACATTTATAATCATACACGTGGTGTTGAAAAGCCGCGGTGGCAGAAAAATTGCGATTTTGTCATTTTGTTAAAATGACTATAAATATTACAAAGGAAAAACTTGAAAACTATTCATTTTTAAAACTCAAATAAGCACCTTCTAAGACAATCTCAAAATTTCTATTGTTATCGTCTAAAACCATTTATTTTCAATGTGAACATAAATTCAAGGACAGAATTTTGAGATGCCTATTTTGAGTAATATTTTCTGAGGAAAGTTTTGAAAATAATTATGTTGCTGAACACAATTGTAATATAAAAGTTTGGTGGAGAATGTTGATCATGTTTTTGTTATATTGAAGGGATATTTGGTGAACCTAACAGTTTCCGTAATTTGGTTAATAAAAAACATATTTCAAGTTTATTTAACGTATTCATGACAACTGAAGCAGAATTGGTTTCTGAGTATAAAAGTAACAGCAAACTATTTTCAAAGTATTCGATTCATACGTTACTACGAAAACTCTGTATAGTATATGTACTGGGATCATTCAGAAAGTAAAGAACGTTGTTTTGTGACAAGTGATCCCCGCCCGGTCACTGACCGTGGCACTCTTTCACTTCAGTCCGGCGGCAGCTACGATCCGCTACGGTTGATTAGTGCTTAGCTATGTGACGTTGAAATGTGTGACAAAATTAATGATCCCGCCAAGTGTAAGATTCGCAGTGTTATTCGGCTTTTAAACGCGCAAGAAGTCCGACCCATCGAAATTTATAGACAGATAACTAAAGTTTACGGTAATGTGATAAACGAAGCGTCAGTTGGAAAATGGTGCATCATGTTTAATGACAGATGAACGAATGTTCACTATAAAGAACGCCCAGGCCGGCCATCAGTTGTGATTGACGGGCTCAAAGCAAAGATTGAAACAAAAATTCAAGAAGATCGGCGTTTCATAATTAGTGGACTGCATTCACTCTTTACCGCAATTTCAAGAGATACCTTGTACGAAATTGTTAGAGAAGATCTGAGATATAACATAGTGTGTGCTAGATGGGTTCCTCGAATTTTGTCAGACGACCACAAAACCAAACGAATGGTAGCGGCATTAACCTTTCCTTGTCGCTATGACAAGGATGGTGAAGAACTTTTGAACCACATTTTTACTGGTTATGAGATTAGGGTATTTCATTTCATTCCAGAAACGAAACGCCAGTCAATGGAACGGCGTTATTCGCGATCCCCAGCCAAAGCAAGAAAAGCAAAACAAATTTTGAGTACTAGAAAGATTATGGCTACGGTGTTTTGGGATCGTAACAGAGGCGTACTTTCAGACGCTTCAACGCCTCCGCCAAGTCATTCAATATAAAAGACGCGGGATGCTGACCAAGGGAATCATTCTCCTCCTCGATAATGCACGTCCGCATGTAGCTGCATTGACACAGGACTTGGTTCAGCGATTTAAGTGGGAAATCTTTGAGCATCCGCCATACAGCCCGGACTCAAGTGATTATCACTTATTCCCCAAATTGAAAAACTTCTTGGACGGAAAACAGCTACGCAAGTGATGATGAACTTAAGAAAGCCGTTAATCAAAGGTTCAACAACTTGGCTGCAATTGAATACGCAAAAAGCATAGAAAATCTGTTGAAACGATACGAGGGATTAAGTTTGAAGGATGGCTATTGTAACGTTTATACGATCCGATAGAATAACGCGAAACGCGATTTAAAAAGAATTCCTAAAAATTCTACGCATTTTTGCTATATTCTTAAATATGGGAGTGTAATTAAGAAACATTGAA
>JAHWXV010894802.1:0-12711 GCA_024586415.1 Phrixothrix hirtus
AAAATATGTCAAGTAATAAAAAGGAATAAAAGTATTACTTACATATAATTTAAATATTCATCGAAATCATAAAAACATTTACTTAAAAGATATATCTTCATGTTATTGAGCAAGTGCAGACTGTGATTATGCAGGATCGTCGTACCACAATTCGAAAAATTGCAACGGAGATAGGGGTAAGCATTGGATCGGTACATTCAATTTTGATCGAGGATTTAGGCATGAGGAGAGTGTCCGCCAAATTCTTACCGAAGCTGCTAACAATGGAGTAGAAGCAATGCCGTCTGGGCATCGCACAGAACATGGTGGACAATGCAAACAGTGACCCCAACTTTCTGAACACCGTGATCACAGGCTATGAGTCGTAGGTTTATGGGTATGACCCAGAAACGAAGATGCAGTCGTCACAGTGGAAACATCCTTCATCCCCGAGGCCAAAAAAATCACGGCAGGTCCGCTGCAATGTCAGGGTCATGTTGACCGTTTTCTTTGATTCCCGTGGTGTGGTCCATCATGAGCACACACCACCAGGCCAAACCATCACAAAGGAGTACTACATGAGGTCCTTGGCCGCATTCTTGATGCTGTGCGACGCAAACGACCGTATCTGTGGGCAGCAAAATTTTGGCAACTCCATCACGACAACGCACCCGCTCATTCTGCGCATTCAATTCAGGGTTTCTTGACCAAAAACAACATTCCTGTACTTCGTCAGGCTCTCTACTCACACGACATGGCTCCATGTGATTTTTGGCTATTTCCCAAGCTGAAAATGCAGCTGAAAGGGACCCGATTTGAGTCAAGAGAAGACATCATGCGGAATACGACGGACCGGCTGAGCACCATTCCAACAACTGCGTTCCAGGTGTGTTTCCAAAACTGGTGGAAGCGCTGGGAGAAGTGTGTGCATCACCAAGGCGACTACTTTGTAGGAGATTCAAGTCTCGGACCTCCAAATCAATAAATATATGTATGCCGACCAAACGTTCGATACTTTTTGAACACATCTCGTATATTGGAGGCAAAAATAAATTTTATTACGTTTGTACCATTAGCAATCGCGAGCCTGTGTGTTATAAAAATTAGACAGATCCATCTACAAGTATGGAACAAACAATAATAGTGGAAGGATTCAACAGAAGTAAATACGATTATGGAATTCGATACAAGTACTTTATTGGAGATGCAGATTCAAGCGTGTACACTCGAATAATATAAAACGTTACCTACGGAAGGTATGTGCTTAAATTAGAATGTATAAATCATTTTATTCGTACATTTACTTTAAAATTGCATAATTTGGTAAAAAATACGCGATACGGTGTTACTGTATGAAACATAGTTAAAGAAAAGGTCCACTTAAGTGGATTAATACAGACAATTATTGCACTAACTTCAAATGTGTATGATTTAAAGATAGATCTGAAGAATTATGTCCTGCATATTTTCGAGGACCATGAAAACTGTTGAACAGAAGTTTCTGCTAAGCATAGCTCTATAGCTAGTAACCTTATACCGTTATTAAGATCTTCATACATTCTAGATGAGATTCAAATGATATGCGATGCGTTTGTGAGAACATCAGACAGATTGACGCAAAATGTAACAACCAACTGTGCTGAAAGATATATGTCCATGATAACCAAATTTACCGGTAGAAAACGCATCAACTTGGTGCAGAAGCGAACTTATAACAACAGATGTTTTGGAACGAGAGTGTCTTACAGTATGAGATCATCCTTCCACTATCTGTGAACATATAGATGCAAACAGTATTTGAATAGATTTCGTGAAAGAAGATTAGTTCGAAAATAATATAAGCGTAAACCTACTGTTAATAAATGCAGTATTCAACAAGAAGACATGGATTATGGCGATAATGCAGCTCAACCCGATAAGGACACTGAAGGGATGGAAATACGCATAAAATACGTATTGGCTGAATTAGAAAGCATCTATATCAGCCAGAGAGCTGATTGTACAATATGTACAACGGCAAAATATTCAGTGGCATCAGGTTAGAAGATATAGGATTACGGCGTCCAACTTTGGAAGAATTTGTAGGCAAAGAACGAGTACACCCTGTCACAACTTAATAAAACAATTATTAATTAGAAATACTATGTTAAAGAGTAATGCCGTACAATATGGAATCGATAACGAGAAGAACGATATCACCAAATTTAAAAATATTGGCGGCTTAGAAGTTAAAGAGTGCGGTTTTTACATGTGTAACGATTACCGATTTTTAGGTGCTTCTCTGGATAGAATTAAAAAAACGGCGAACTTGTTGAAGTGAAGTATCTGTATTCTATCGAAGACAATACTGTAAAGGGAGCATTACAAAATAAAACTAATTTATGTGTAAAACTAGATTCCAACAACGATTTATATCTAAAAAAAGGTTCACCCTTATTTTTACCAAATTCAGGGACAGTTGAACATATGTCAAAAAAATATTGCTATTTAGTTTTATTTACAGAAAAAGATTTAAAGATTCAAAAAATTGAAAGAGATCAGCAATTTTGGAAAAACAAAATGTTACCGTAATTTATCGAGTTTTGGAAGCAGTGTGTTTTTTCAGAATTAGCTGATCCTAGAATTTCTAGGGGATTGCACGTCAGAGATGAAAATAAACAATTTTCTGTTGAACAAAATTAAATTGAGAAACCAACAGTTATGTTCCGTTACAGAGTAAAGAAGATATAGGATTTATTATTACAGTCGACTCTCACTACAGTGAACACTAGTACTAGTACACTAGTAACGAGTTTTCGTTTATAACGAGGAATTTTCAATGATCCTTGAACTTGCTATTACAATTCCTATAAAATAATCTCTCTATAACGAATTGCATTCGGTTCTAGCGAAGAAAAGTGAACGAGATCCGTATTCTCTCGGTAAGATTTTGCACGTAATGTGGAAAATTATACATATATATGTATATTCCAGAAAGTCCAAGTTGAACGTCAGCGAGTGGATTCATCCGAAGGTATACATATATACGCATTTCTGTTTGACGCCGCGTAGAATTTTTTTGTTGGTTCGGTAATGCCGAAATTTGTTTATAACGAGATAATATGCTTGGTCCCTTAGCCTCTCGTTATACAAGGAGTAAACTGTATTATTAATGTTACAGAAAACGTTACCCAAATAAGAACTTGAATCATTGCTGCACCGAACGGAAAATTCATAAATGAAACGTTTAGGTCCATAAACCAATTTTTTTAAAAATTGGATTTGATTCTCTTCAATACTGAACGCCCCACTGATGACTAGGTTTACACGTGTTTGCTAAGCTTTTACCATATCATACTTCAATGTAGGCTAAGAAAAAGAAAAAATACAATTTTGATATAAAATTGCATTATTCAAATCTTAGAAGTTGTATACCTTTGTACATAGCAAGCTAAATAAATTCAAATTATGTTAAAATTATGAAATTAATTGTATATAAAGTTTTGCGACTGATTCCACAAACATACAGTTCGCTGGAAAGTGACCTTTTATAATGCGAAAAATGCTTTGCTTTACAATAACTGTTACTTTATACTCGTCTAGTGTTATTTTTCAAATTTGTAACCTACAGTAAAATACGTAGTTTTTAAAGGGTTCGTGGTAGTCTTAAATTTTTTGTTAAATTCTATATTTTTCCAAAGTGATTTTTGTTATGGTAAAGATAAATGTTCAGTCTTTGCTTTTATAGTATTTTTTCTAACTCCCCTTTTTTTAGTAATAAGCATATAAAGTTAAACATTTTTATAAGGTCAACTTTACAGCACTATATTTTTTTGTAACTCAAACTAAAAAAAGGATAGCGTCAGAAAAAAAAATGGGAAGTAACACTTTTATTATCAATATTCTAACATCGAAATTGTTGTAAAAGTATGTTTGTAGTTATGGGAAACAAACATAATTTCAAGCGAAATAATTGCCCATGGGTTTCTCATAAAGGATTACTGCACCACTGCAGGGGGTACAACTAAAAAAGCTACTTTCCTATCGTTCCGACAAACTTAAGGTCAACAAATTTAGACATCATTATAAAATATCATAAAAATCATGATTATTTATTA
This sequence comes from Phrixothrix hirtus, assembly GCA_024586415.1. Classification (NCBI taxonomy): domain Eukaryota; kingdom Metazoa; phylum Arthropoda; class Insecta; order Coleoptera; family Phengodidae; genus Phrixothrix; species Phrixothrix hirtus. Next base: position 4,077 of record JAHWXV010894802.1, read on the forward strand.
ACTTTTATCAAATTCATTGTTTAGAACATTATATTCTCATCAAATGATTTAAAATATTGTACCACAGGAGATAGGCTAATTCTTATGAAAAAGTTAAATATTCTTTCTCATTTATTGCATTTAATTGTCATTATTTTAAATAAAACTTTAATTCTAAACACTTAATACGAATAAAATTTAGCACATCTCCTTAGAATGATTACACTAAATAAGTGTGCCAAATTTGCAGTTCCTAAGTTAATTAGGTTTTAATACAAGTAAATAAAATCTATTTTAAAAACCGATCACTAAAAAACAATCTTTTTAATGGATACCAAAAGGAACCTTCAGAATCCAGTTACTAATTCCATCGTCGTACATGCCCGAGACCAGCATTGTAATAGAAATGTGCTTTCGGATTTTAAAGAAACTCGATGCAACACACTGCTACAGCATCTACAGTACCAAAACCGATCCCTGCATTGGACCCTTCAAGGCTTAACAAAAGTCCATTCCACGTGAATGAAGAGGGGAATTCTGGAAGCAGTAATAACTGCGATATTAGGGGTTGTCGATGAAGCCTACCAAGACATCAACACGCTACGACAGAACCAACAGGAGCTGATTCGCGAGACCAACCATCAAACATAATTAACGCTGACAACTGCGTACAAATCAAAATACAACCAGGACACAATGGAAAAGCGTTCAAAAAATTGAACGAGGAATTACAGCGATTAACAAGTTGATGAGAGCGAGCTAAGCATAAAAATTTTAGGAACATTCCAAATGTCCAATATCTACCTAGCTATAAAATAAGAGATACATCTGTCCGTATAGACCGACGGTTGCAGCAAAGAAGCCAAATACAATCTTAGCGAGGTTCACGGGTCTATAGCTGAATTATACAGATGCTTATATAGTTATAGGTTTTACTAATAGTAAAATGTTAGTAAAAGATGTCATGTGATGGTGCATATAATCGACATTAGCCCGTTAACGCCCAGTAGCGATTTTTTAAAAATATAATAAAATGAGGTACTGCTCCTGCCTTTAAAAAATTTAGAGATCCCAAATTTGAAGCAATTTAATTATTCTCGATGTCCACCAATGAGGAAAAGGTTGTCGCCATATGACGACGTCGAGCGGAACTGGATTCAAATGCCTTGCAGTTTGACGGAATAAATGGTTCATTTTTTTTAAATCATAAGTTGCTTGTTTTAAAAAATAGAAATTATATGAACTACAAATATACTATTTATTAAAGTAAATCTTACAAAGGAAACAAAAAATACATTAGCGGTTATGGTAAGTGAAAGAACATTCAACGAATGTCATACAATAGGTACGCGGCGTACCTCGACATCCTTCAAACTGGCATCTACGTTATTTATCACTTTTACCAACATAATGTGGGATCTTCTGATTATAACGAATATCGGGGATTGGAGTACTATGATCTTGCATACGCTTAGGTTTAACGCTTCCTTTGAGAAATACGTTAACCACACTTCTTCTGAATTCCACCAACGGTAGTGCGGATTGCCCATGGATATGTTTATAACGTATCCAGAAATTCACAATAGCCATATCTATCAATCTCACAAAGATGGGCCAGTATCACTTCTTACCTTGTACATTTGTTTGATATTTACCCACTAGCCAATCATATTGATCAACACCACCCATTGACTATTTATATGTTTTGATTGCTGCTGGTTGGGGTACAGCAACTTTCCGTTTTTCCTTTCTGCAATATCTTTGCACAGTAGTCAATGGTAAGATGATGTCATAGTTAGTGGCTAAATTAAGGCATCTATTGTCGTCCCACCTTACAACACAAATTTGCCCGTTTGTATCATATCTGTAATCAAATGAAATCCTTTTCACTTTCTTCAAGGATCGTGGGTCTTCTAAAGGACAGTGTTGGAGACTGTTTCCTCTAAATGTTCCAGTTGTACGAAACCCTTTGTTTGCTAAGTGAATCAAGAGATCTAGGTTTCTAAAAGAGTTATCAAAGAATATTACGTGGCTATGTGGCGAAGCAACGCATTCCACCACCTTTAGAACAACCCTTGAACCTAAATTAATTACATTTTCGACTACTTCATCACGTCCTGTATATAAACGTGCCACATTTATAGAAAAATTTTCAATAGGCTGGTATATGGTCCTTGGTAGTGCAATGGTTAGCACGTTGAAGTATCTATCCAAAAATCCTGGGTTCAAATCCCGGCCAAGGAAAGTTTTTCGATATTTGTGCCTTTTCCGATTTTGTAAATTTCATTAATTCATGTTTATCTTTACTACTGGATCCTAATAGTTTTGGGTCATATATTTCTATATTTGCATTATACACAATCTCTTCAAATACGAATGTCCTGTATATAAATTAAAATTATAACAGCATCCAGATTGTCCGCACAATGCCCACAACTTGTACCCGAAACGGATTGGTTTTCCTTTTATAAATTGTTTGAGGCTATTCCGTCCAAAGTAGCGAATCATCATTTCATCTACTGCTAAGTTCTTCTCAAAAATTCGAAATTTTTGAAACTGTGCAGAAATTTATTTATTAAAGGTCTAATTTTAAGCCCTTGTCGTTTTTATTTGCACTTGCCAGAGAATTATGTTGAAAAGGCAGGAGGCTTTTTATTTTTAAGTACCTACTCCGACTCATTACATTTTTTACAGCAGTGCATCCTATGTCATCATCGTTACTCCAATACGTTCATTCTGATGGAAGAAGTTTGTAACCAGAAAGTTGCAGTATGCCTAAAAATAATTCTAATTCGTCCGTGGAAAACACAAAACTTGATTCATTTTTATTAGTCGCTTAACGAACGGTTTCCTTCACGATAAAGTTACAAACATCATTGTTAATAATTTCTTGAAAAAGTTCAGTAGGTGAATGATCTTTGCACTTTTTATAATATTTTCGCTGACTATTTCATAATTTATTTCAATATTTTTAGGTTTTGAATAATTTGGTTCTTGTTTTCTCCACACGGATTGATTTTCGCGCAATTTCCTTTTCTTTGTATTTTTCTTTGACGAAGTTGAAGAATTTTCTGTTATGTCCGCGTTTTTAGCAATGGTGTGAATTTGTAGTGTCCCGGCTACATCATCAATTAATGGGGGTGCATTTCCGAGTCCAACATCATCATCAATATGCTCTTCATTACTGAGCTCATCTACCTCAGGTGGAATTACGACAATACTAACATTTGGGTCTTCTAAGTTTTCACAAAAAGTGTCGTCTTCAAGTACTTCCTCACCCTCTTTCAAGTTTAGGGCTTTTCTACACGAGTGTGACATCCTAAAATCGATAAAATATTAACCTAAAGTTGCTAAAATAACTTGGTTCCCAGTAGACTAAATAAGCAGCATGTCTGAAACTATTTTATCTTCTAGTAAAATTATTATACGTCAAACTGAGTCCTTACATGTTATTATTGTCAGTATTGGAATTATTGCTGCTTCTAATATAGTTGCAACAAAACAAATTGTTGCAATAACAGCGTAAGGTACTTTTATAAAATAATGTTTGCATAATAAAAAGTTGATGCATGCATTTATATTGTGTAATTATAACGTCACTGCCGACTGGGAACGGGAGGTTTTCCTATTACTCATTACCAATGTAACATAAGTAAAAATATAAATCGAAAGTTGAAAGCACGATAACACATTACATACTTACTCACCTTATCAGTAAAATATTTTGGGGATTTTCGTAAAAATATCAGTTTCAGCAAAACCATAAACGCTCTGTGGCAACTAACTGTTAGAAGAACGGCAATCTAATATACCGGCGACCACGAGCGCCTTTGAACACATAAGACTCTATCAGATCCGCCCACTGTCGTCATATGAGTACATCGTTGTTTATGCCTTCACTGCAGTTTAGAAAATAAAAAATAACAAGCTATAATTACTTTGAAGTCATTACATTACTATTAGGAGTACAATATATTCTTTTGTAACTTTACAAATCAAAGTAATTACATCAGAATAATTTATTAGCGAATACCTGAAAACCACCACTACGCAGGCTATCAAAAAAGATCTAATGAGTATTTCATTTCAGCTGTATGTAATGACCATTACTGAATACATAAAGATCATTGTCAGATCAAAATTTGAACTGTAATAACCAAAAAAAATTCTAAAAGCACCGCCGTCCTATGACGACGCTGGGCGTAAACGGGTTAAACGTACGATCGAAATGTTTTTTCCAGATCTTTTTTTTTTTGATCGGAAGGATCGTGGTCTAAGAATTTTTTTCTTATAGTTTCGTTGTAAGCAATCTGGTAAGCTTCTTTCCTTAAGATCCGCTTCTCTAGGATCTAAATCCGCTTAATTGGTCGACGGAAGTTATGCCTTCATAATATCTTCCAGATCTTACAGAATTTCTTTGACAACATAGAGATGAGAATAACTTAGAAGCAACTTGCGACTATTAACCTGATTAGCACCTACCTACGGTTCTATTAGCACCAAATCGTCTTCGTTACACATTTCACTTTTACATCGACACTGCTTTTTGTATGAGTTTCTGTATGTCAGTCGGTCCTTTGACTTCTAATGATAGTTTGTTGATTAATAAGCCCCCTGATCTGCGTAATAAAATTTATTTCTCTAGAACAATAGTAACCAACTTTCTCATTTGCAATAAAATATTAACTCTCAGTGTATTTTAGTGGTAGTAGAGGAGTAGAAAGCTCGCATAGTTCTTGACTATTCCAGAAAATACCGTACTCTTAACTAATACACTTCCTGCACTACCTTCTCTTTCCTTTGTTTTTTTGAGTTCCTAATGAAATTTATAAACTTTTCACGGCTTATATCTGACCTATAGATATAAAATTAGGGAAGTTAAGTTTTAATTTTGAAAATACTCTGTGCAAGTATATTGTCACATTTTACATAGTTAACTTGAATATAAAGCATTGATTCCGTATCGTAAACATCTGCAAATTATGCTATTAATTCCTTGGCTTCAAATTTATAAAATTTAGTGTTGTAACTTAAGCTAGTGCTGAATTGGCGTATTAAATAAACATAGTATAAAGTGTAACACTTTATTACAATCTGTAACAAGTAAAATTATATGTCATAAGCACAATACATTTCAGAAGGAACTTTACAGTCAATTTGTTTTTAATTTAAGCTAAATAAAAAAAGTTTAAAATAACGTAATAGTTCCATTCTATTTTCATGTAAAATTAGGAAAGAAATAACAGTATAAGTAGATGAAGGCATAGGAATTTTTTAACTTTGTTGGATCATCGGTGAAAGGGCTCATCGTTCCGTTCACCCGTTTGAAGCTGCTGTGAAGGTGGCGATCGATAGAGCTTACGCTTATCATACGTTTAGTGTGCGGTTCCAGCTTTAAATTTACAGGTAACCACTAAGCCATATTGGCATCAAGGTAGTTTTAATTATACTAAACAATTTTACGTTACCATAGTAACTAACAAGAACTTACTTGAACTCTCACTATAAAAATTTACTACCAACGGTTACAATATTTCTCATGCCGAACGAAATTATGAAAATCGATAGAATTTAGTATCGATCTAACACCAAGTAGCTGTTTTTAACAGGGTTCGTTGATAAAGGGCTTTGCAAAAATACATGGCAATATCTGCTGTTCGTACGCAACTGTAAAACATTGGGCCATATCTCTCACGGGAGGTAAATTTTCAGTTGATGATAACAAGGTATCTAGAATACCGATTTCTGTGTCTACCTAAGACAATATCAATGCAATTCACAACATTATATAATCAGATTGTCGAACTGGGGTTAAAGAAATGCCTAAAGCACTAAGGGTTTCATATTGACGTGTATGTCGCGAAATTTACTTTGACGTTTGCATAATGGATTAGCAAATATCTGAATGCCGATCAGAATCCAGCAAGGGCGGAATAGTCGGGCTCCACTTGCACCCATTTTGACGAATATACTGATTTTTTGAACCATGTTATTACCATAAATAGAACATGGCTAAGTTTCTACGACTTAAAGATGAAGCAACAGTCGTTGGAATGGATAAACTCTGATTCTTCGAGGCCTAACGAGCTTTGCGTGGTGTAATCTAGAGTAATAGTCCTTGCTTCAGCTTTTTGCGATTCTGCTGAAATAATTATGGTTCAATACTTGGTGAAAGATAAAATCAATAATCGGGGAATACTACGTTACTTTATTAACAGCTTTGTAAGGAAGAATTATGGAGAAGAAGAGCTGCAAATTAACCAAATGTATTTTCCTTTTGCAATGCGCCTGCGCACAAGTCACGTATTACAGTAATACGATTCCTGATTTAAAGTTCCAACTGCTTGCAAATCTCCCTTATTCGCTAGGTCTGGTTCAAATAATGGAACCTCCATGTGAAATTAACATTGCTTTACTCAGCACCCTGGAATCGTCTTGATGACGATTGCTATAATATATTTAACTTCTATGCTAAGAATTTGTTCACTAAACTTTAAAGCAAGTAACACAACTTAATTAAAAAACTGAAACAAGGTATCATATCAGAAACTAATATCAAATTTAAAATCAATATTCAAGCACGCACAGTAAATTTTACTAATTCAACATTTAACAAAGGTGAAACTGAGCCCATTAATTAAGGTCTAAAATACCATCCAAATATAAGTAATAATTTAAACAGCAATATGCTAGACCTTTCTATTCAAACCAAAATCACTTTAGACGTTTATAATACTCAAGGTAAAGGTCGTATTATGTTCAAAACTAAAACCTACATAAACAATTTTATCTGAAAAGGAAACTCTAAGCAAAATATTTTTTGTAAACAGACTCGTACCTAATATCCAACTTAAATTCAAACAAAATAATACCATATTACGCTGCGTTGATAAGAAAATTGCACAATCATTACTAGAAAGGACGAATTCATGTAAAGGGACAATAACCTTACCATAGCCAATAGTTTTACATACCTAAAATAATTTCCCACTAATCCTTTACAAATAAAACTTTAAAAAGTTATAAAAGCTAATTATGACATAGTAAAATAATAATAAAAAGCATCAACCCTTAAAAGTTAATCAATAGCGCTCCCACAACACCTCTAACCTACTCCTAACCGAAAATTCACAAATTGAATGATTTATAAAGTGTTTCCTTCGATAAATATTTCTAAAACCAGTAGTATAGGATATAAGTGCATGTACTAATAAAATCACCTGTTGGGTTAACAATACAGGGCTATCATAAAAGAATGATGGGGTTTCAATAATTCATACGCAAACAGTAGGGAAATTTTGAGATGTAGTGGTATCCCTGTTAGCCTCCAACCCAAAGGTTTGGTTAGGTTAAGTTAGTTTGGTTAGCGGCCGTACATAACTATATTTTCTGATAAAGAAAAAGCAAAGTGTATTTTGTTGCTGGCTGAATTGAAGTCTGTAATTTCAGTTCAGCGTGTATTTCTATGCGAATACAGAAAAGATTCACCTCATGAAATAACATACGAATTTGGTACAAACAATTCGAAGAAACTGGATCAGTTCTGAAGCAGAAATCAACTGCACTGTAAAAAATGTTTTTGTAATTTTACATGATCAATCATTGGCAACTTTGTGACCAATGATTGGTATAATAAGTTTACAATCCACTTTGTGATATTGCATATGATTGTGAATTTCCATTCTTGATGTGAATTTTTCAAACTGCTTAGTAAATTAGCATTCTGATGTAGGAGTTTTATAATTTGCTAAGTTTATTTACAAGGTAGTTATGCAATTTCTCATGTTTTACATGTATTTTTACATATCCATAATTCAACATTACCCAAATGTATTTGATTATTACAGTACACGTATGCATTTTTAATAGCAGTGCGTGTATAAATTCATACACGACATGAAATTTTACACAATGCATCTGTATTTTTAACTGTCATTTGTGTATATATTCATACAAACTATGAATTATTACATTTCTTAAAAGTAACTTTACAAATCTAGAAAAACTTCATAATATACATACATACATGCCCTTGGGACTTCCATTAACTTCCTACAAGTGTGTGTTGCTAAATTAAAGAGATCGTTTAAGAATAACAGGAGTTAAGTATAGTTGAATACAAAAAAAGTATTTAAAATTAATGTTTTCGCCGCAAAAATGTTTTAAAATATTATAATTAAACAACTGTGTTATGGCTTTCTTAAAATAATTATTTTATTCACTCTCCACAAGTTCCAAAACAACAATAAAACGTTATATCACTGCATATATTTATTAAAATTTTATTGTCAAAATACAATAAGTTTACAATATAGATAATAAACAGAGAAGTGTAAGGATATTAAAAACACTGCATAAAAGATTTAATTACAAATTATAGTGAAATCAAAATTTGTTATTATTTAAAATACAGTATCATAATGTAAAATAACGAAATAAAACGTTCAACTGAATTTTGGAGAATATTTTATATATATCCTAGGGGTTCTCTATGGAAACGAATAGATTCTCGAGACAAATGAAATTGCTAAAAGTATAGGTACGAGGGCTGCCTTCTATGTTGTTACAAATGACCACTAGATGTCGCTAATGTAATAAGTTATTGTCATATTCGTAAAATTTGACATTTTGTATTGTAAAATCCGTGGCGGCTTAG
>JAHWXV010894967.1:0-10461 GCA_024586415.1 Phrixothrix hirtus
TGTTAAATTTGTATTTATATAAAGAAAAAAAAATACAAAACTAAGACAGTCGTAGATTTTACGAATGTTTAGTCTTAAGCAGTACTTGGGATATGCTTAGAGTTCTAGGGTTAAACAGTGTGTGCCGCTAATAAAGCCAGGATCCGTTTTTAAATATGCTTTTTGGCTTAACTTAGGCATGTTATTTGAAAAGCACAAGTTATCATTCTTAAATAAGTAATTTTTTTGTGACAAAGATTGAACATTCCAAAAGCCATTTAAAAACCTTTAAATTCAACTCAAATATCAAAGCAATGAAACTAGCTTAAATTTAAAGGCTTTTAAAATATATTTTATGAAATGTTTTTTTCAATACTAATCATATCAAACTTTTAGCTGTTTACTTGTGTCCAAGAAATGCAAATGGAGCCACAACATGGCCCAGATCAGCAAAGACTGCTGAGATTACGGTCTGGACATGATTTTGAAACTGATTCAACAATCTGCCTTCATCGCAAATCGTTGCTTTCTAATTCGATTTGAATTCTTGCAAAAATACTGTTGCAGCCATTTCTCAAAAGCTAGTCATAAATCTAAAAGGGGTTTACGAGTTTTAGGTGAAGCAGATGTGGCACAGTTGAAAAAACTCAAAGGGATAGTTTTTACCAGATCAAAAGCTGTGCCCTACATGCCTATCTGAGCTGCATAGCAAACTTGCTGGTTTGTCATCACCTGAGTCTTTCTGATTCTGATGAATTTGCTGAAAGAATTAACACAAGTTTGTCATTTCTTGGCATTTCACCATTAAAATTTCAGAAAGTATCAAAACGTTACTCAAAAGGCTATGCAAAATCCTAAATTTCTCAGGCACCAAGTGAAATTTGCACCAGATTGCTGTCAGTGTTGGATTTAAGCCAAGCGAATTTTTGCAGCAAAATACTTAGCAGTGTCAAAACTGCGTTGATTACAGTGAGTTATTGAGTGAGTTGAAGCAAAAAATGCAAATTTCTTCAGATGCAGAGAAGCTGCAAATATTGACACTTGCTCCAAAAGTTGGTCTTTCTACTAGCCATCTCGACAAGATAAGCGTTGGATTCCTGATGGTTATATCCTCATGATTCTACCAGCTCTAACAACCACCTCATCTGGACGACAGTATGGTTTTACAAATTCAAATGTTCAGCTGGTCGAAGAAAAATGTCACTCATTCCAACAATGATACTGTACATTGTAGTGTCTATAGTGTGAAGTAAAAAATTTCGTTTAGAAATGTGCATTCAGTGAGGGGAAAAATTTTCATAAAGATAAACTAAATATTCTTAATACTTTGTCTGTTTGTAGCCTTGTGGTTAAATCAAAATGCATTTTTTAATGTTTTGTTATGTGTAATAAACAATAAAATTTAATTTCAAAAGTTGTTTTTAATGCTGAAATTCAAATTTTTACACAATTTGATGTTTTTTATGCAAAATTCTTTGTTAAAATTGCAGTTTGGGAATGCTCAACCACAGTACTTTGAAACTGATTTTTGTTACCTTAATAAGACAATCACAAAAAAAAACAGCATTTTATAGAGCAAAAAATGATATTTCTAATAAAATGAAATTTAAGAAAATTGAAGGTGATAATATTTTGCAGCAAGCCATCAAAGTTTGTATAAATTTCATCCAAAACTTTTGAATAGCATGTTTAGACATCAATAATTTCTGTAATAGTTAATATTAAGTACTATAATTTGGTGGAGTTAATGACAAGTAAATTGTTAAGAAATGACCCATAGAGCAAGCTCCAAACTATATTTGTTTTAAAATTACAGCTGCTAGAAAATGAGTAAGAATTTGTCACAATGAAATTTACCCCAACTTTGGACTAATGTCACATGACATTGATGAAACCCAGGTTCGTGAAAGTTTTACAGTGTGTCAAGAAAATAAAGTTCTGCTGGTAACCCAATTATCTCCACAATATTACTACTAGTGTCAATTTTAGACCCTCTGAAACTTGGTCAAAAATGTCATATCACACTCGCGACATTTTTCAGCCCCTTACTTAGGGGCCCCTGAAACCTTCAATTTTTAGAATCATGAACTAACATTTTGTAAAGTTTAGGTCTATGCTATAGGTAACCTCTATACAGAATTTCAATTAAATTGCAGATGATAAGGTCGGGATGATTTTAAAAATTAATCCACTTGCCATGGAATGGTCCAAAAGGGTATTCCTTTTTACCGAAATGCACTTATTTACAACTTCAAGGTGTTACTTATATAAAGATTTACATTGCTAGTAATTTCTACAGAATTTAGTACGTATAGTTTTTTAGAATGATGTCATACAAGCGACTCAATGAGATAACGCAACAATGCCATATCGTAAATAGTAAAATATGTAAACATAATCCTTCATTTGCAAATGATTTGTGTTATTTAGTTATAGTTATCAATAGTGAATTGTATTTTTAGTCTGACTTCGATTTATCTGGGTTTTTGTACTATATTCTATTGTACTAAATTCATGGTGAAAGAAAGTAACTTTATATTGTGATTTACAACACGTTGATGAACTTATAGCAATAAGTAATCATATATCAACAAACTATTTATAATAACGTTGTAATTATGTAAACATCAAAATTTAAATTTAAAAATATTTGTAAGGAAACAGACGACAGTGTCGGCTTCTTTTTAAGAATGGTACGTAATGCACATGAATTTAGTATTAATTTTAATAATGAACCTTCTATAGCTTTGTAAATTTAAATCCTAGAAATAGAAATACTCAGCTTAAAGTAGGTCAAATTTATCAAAGTCGCGTATGATGGGAAATTTAAACTAATCATTTGAACCTTAGTTAACGGTCAAATGATCCAAATTGCATTGATTATTAGTGCAACTTACGGTGAAAATTGGATAGAATTAGATAAAACCTCATAAAAGACTTGAAGACACCAAGGATCATGCTTTTTCATCAAGCCACCGTTAAGTAGGTGTTTTAAGCATTGGTCTAGGGCCGCCGTATAAAATAAGTCAATAATTTAATTTATAACTTGTTATAATTGGCCGCTTCTGAAACTGCTTTACTCATCGATTAAGTACAATAAGTCAATTAATTGTATGGGCGAGAACTAACAGGTTGTATAAATTAATAATCAAGCGTTAACATGTATAGTTAATGTGTTGTCCTTTAAGAAATCGAAATTGATTCAAGAAAATCAAAGAACTGAGGCAACCTGAGAATTCAAATCACTAAAGGTCAGTTTATCAAAAATGCATGGATAACTGACAACTAGTGCATGGGTTCAAAAAGATGAAAATTAGATAAATATTTCATTTATAACAATAGTTAAGATTTTTCATATTTATACAAAGATACTTATTATATTTATTCTTTATCAAAACCATAAACTGTTTAAAGGTATTATTTACTTAAAGGGTATCTTTAAACGTTGTAATCTTTAAGATATCTCCTATTCATATAATTGTTAATTTTAATTTGTTTTAGAGTAAAACATGCCCGCGCAAAGATTGAAAATCCATTCGATTATTAAGTTAATTTATTAAACTGTCATTATTAGACTATTGCAGCATATTTTATAACAAGGGTAGCATGCGTTATGAGATTCACCTTTTCCCTTAATCCATTTCTTTCCAAAAAACTCTAGAATGAAAACAAAGTTAAAGCTGTTACAATTTGTATTGAATGTCAGGCATGTTACCTAGAGACGGAATGAGTTTTTGATGCACGATTCCTAGAAGTAGGGGCACCTAGCGAATAAAAGTGTATGTTAATGATAAGAAAACTGTAAAATGAATATTAGAAATAGTAAACATTACTTAAGTAGAAACCTGTTAATAGAGGGCTCCCACCATATAATTATAAACAATGAGAAAGAGTAAAGATAACATAAATTTTAAGAATTTTGATAAAACTTAGGTATATAATGTCAAACATTTTTAAGTAAAATTGGAGCCATTACCGGTTCTGTGCACTTCTTCGAAGGATTCATAACCAACACGTTTCCCCACATACACCTCCTATAAACGCTTATAGACTTCTTCCAAGCGGCTATACCCAGTTGGCTAGATTTCCGTGTATAGTTCAGATAAACGTCTATAGACTTCTTCACGGTATATATAACCAAATGTCACAGATGTATTTGGACAAAACAATCCTGAATATGTAAATATTATAAACTTACCCCTATGAATCCGATTAGTTACCGCCCATTGACCACTCTAAAATTACACAAATAACCTAGTATTCAATGCATGTTCAATGTAAATATACCCATCTTGGCCATTCCTACGAACATAGAATGATCGTAGATATTTTAGAATTAAGCAGAGGCTTAACAAGAAGTAGAAGTATACACGAATTAAAATGTTAAATTTAAACATAAAGATTTAAACCTCAAGAAGGATTTAATTGAAAAATACATAGTACAACAATTAGAACCTGATCCACCAAACTGAATTGTAAAAAGGTAATAACAGAATTATTTAAATGGCAAGTGAGTAAGTAAAGCATTTGTTTATACAGGGTGTTTCAGATAATATGACATTCCTTTTAAGGGCTGTAAGTAGACTCTACAGACACCCCAATAAACGTAAAATTAAAAAAAGTTCGAATACAAAAAGTCCTTTTTTTCTAATTATGTACAACGAGTCGCCTATGGTTGCATTCAGACTAAAACTGTTGAATCATTCATAAAATTATAACTGACGTACCTAACAGTATCAATTTACAATAACATACACTTTTACAGCTGTAGCAAGCACATGCGATTTGTTTACTGCAATAAATAACGGGATAAGGGGATTGCCCTTTCACACAATTGAAAGAATTTAAAAATAATGTCTACGATTTTTTTAACAATTTTGAAGACGTTATTTATGAATAACTGATAATAATGAAAATAGAGTCATGCATCGTTCTAAAAAATGTGTTTAAATGTAAAGACAGCTTAAGCAATAATTTATTGATATTTTTTAATTTTACACCTAAAAATAGATCTTCATTTCTGAAATTGCGTGACATCATCCTACGCCTAAAATAAAAATATTTGACACGTTTTAATTTTTCTAGTTAGTTTTTTAACAGTATTCAGAGGAATAGCACAAAAATTTGCCCAATTCGACTTAGAATAATCAAACATTGTTTTATACTCATTTTAATAAAAAGGAGTGATACTAGAGGAGTATAGTAACAAAAAAAATATTATTAATCAGACTTTTAAAACAGTTTTGCCTAACATTTTCTTCGGATGCATAATTAATTACCTAAATGGCCAATTAGATTGTTTAAAAAATTCCAGTTACATTATTGGAAATTCCTTTAGTGTCATTTTTATGAAATTGCCTTCAAAACTACAAATAATTAAAAATGTTAAAAGTATGTTAATTCGCTTACAGATTTATTTATCTTAATTTAATTTTTCATTTTACAGTCTTTAAATCCATATTAATTGAATCGTGCCTCTGTAAGTAGTTCATTATTACAGACCTGTGCACAATTTTATTAAAGTAAAAGCACCAATCAGTTAAACACGGAGTAGATGGGGACAATTTCGGATTTTTTTTTATTATTAAAACACTGGTTAGACAACTAAATGCATCTAGTAACTAACGTAAATTGGTATAATCATTTATTAAAATATGGGTCACTGATATTTACAAAGGCGTATCATTTTATAGTCTTGTTTTTATGCGTCTGTTTCGAAAGTTAAAATAAACACGTACAATTCTGCTCTTACGGAAATATTTATTTATTAAGTAACGTGTTCTCGATTATATTTGTATATTTCAAAGCATGTGCATAGTCGACTCGTCATTATTAAGAAAAAGAAATATTTAGTAATCGTATTGCTTTTAATTTTACGCTTTTTGGTGTGTCTATAAGGCCTACTTTCATCCCTAAAAAGAAATGTCATATTTTCTGAAACACCATGTATATGGAATGGAAAGAAAGGACCTATGTATAGAAATGAATATATTGATAATCCACTGTACTAACAATAACTACCAAGTGGTTCTATTTTATTTCACGTCACCGGTCACTATAAAGTTTCATGTCTGACGTTTATGTTTTGTTCATTTTTATTTATTTCAATTTAAAGCCATTTATATTATAAATTAATTACAGGCGAGTTAATAGTTACGTCCGCGTAAATAAAAGGAGGATTCATTTTTAAATAAAATACTATTTAATAGATTGAGATTTTCGTTACATTTATTTAATAAAATTCCTCAAAATTCCACTGTAATGCAATTTGCTTATTTCTATTTTCTCTTCTGCGGTATAATAACCCATCTCTACCCAAAGAAATGTTACGTACAATTAAGCACCGCAAGATAATTTAACCTGATACCATTAGGTTGCTATGCAATTGATAGAAGCCGAGAACGCGGTTTAATGTTTCCAATACAGTCAGGCAAGTAACTATTCGACATCTAGCTATCTTGTTTCCATTCCGTCTTATTCGTATTTATAGATTTCCCTATGCATAGCTCGCCGCTTTCCACACGGTATATACCAAATAACAACGTACACGCAATTGAAAAAGTTAATTCAACTGCTGGTAAAACTAAAGCGTCCCAAATAAAAGAAAACTATATTACGAATATAACAGAACCTCGGCCTAGTTATTCTCTGAACTGAATTAGGCCAAAGACTAAAACGTTATAATATGGTATAATGAAATAATTCATATTATAAATCTTAAACCGCTAGAGTCCATTATAGTACACTGAAAAAAATATTTACCAGTTAGTGAAACGAAAATGAAATTTCTAGGAATTAAAAATTTTTGGAGGTAAAAAATGAGTGTGTGAGCGGGAGATTGTTGTCGTGGTGAACCATAACTTTGTTACTGTTCAAAAGAAGACTGGTTGTGGGCTTTTAAGCAGTTCAAGGAGGAAATGGTAAAGTGTATGTATTATTGTTGAAGAGAAGTATTTTGAAGATGCTTAAAATTGACTTAAAGCTTTATTGTCAATAAATTCAGCGTGCCGCTTGTATATGCCAAAATCTTATTATCAAACTATTTAGGAAAAACTGTTAATAAGAAAATATGACAAAGGAACTCAACGACATTATAACGTTCCCAGACGGGTCCTACACCCCTGAGGGTGTTAAAATTGGTAAATCCCTGAATAAACTGATTTGCTCTGGCGACCACAGTGCAGGATGGGGTAGGTTCTACGATTGCGTTAAGTTTAAGGAAGTTAGCATTCAGGGATTGTAGGTGTTTAAAAGTCAATAAATAATCGTGAACAAGGGTGAGATAGTCGTGGATAAGGAAACCACTTTGTCTTTGCCAATAAAAAATGGATAATTGATAGTTCTAGATGCTGTTATAAGGACCGGAAGACAAAGAAACCGATCTCCAATTCTTTATATCTAGGATTACGTTAATATGTACTTACAGTAACTTAGTTCTTTCTGTGCATGTCGCTGGGTTTCATCCTCGATCAGGTAGAATTACGACGGATTACCTAAACTAACTAACTGCTAAAAATGATAACTAGTTCCTGAAAGAAACTATAGGCTATCACGGCGGGTCTACATGTAATAAAATAAGATCTGTATTTAAAAATTGAATATAATAAAAATTAAAACGCAGACCATACAACTAATAAATTAGATGTTCTTCCCAAATGTAAATAACGGGAACGATAATGTTGTATCTCTAAATTAAGGGGCCCTTGTGTTACTAAAAATTAAACTAATCTAGAATAAGCAAAATAAGTTGGCCGTAATGATCCTAAATATTACAAATTATTAAAAATTCTCAAATGCTAGTCTTTTAATTATAGTCTTAACGAACTTGTCTGGTAGTTCTACGTGATCGGCTGATTTGCCCCAGCCGGAATAGTGTAGTGAAGGGGGTGGAGATCGACGAAAGATAAATAACGGAATATATCATTTACTTGGTAATCTGAAGATTGCGAAATTCCTGGAGGAATCGGGCGTTACAGGCAGCGGTCTCGGATATTCGCTTAATCGTATGTTCAAAGAACCTTGTCAGATTCAACCCCTTGGGTTCTTAATTGACAGGGAGTTAGAATCGACCCATTTCTAGAAATTCGCCCTATGCGGAAATAGATCAAGCTGGTACTAACTTAATCCCTTAATTCGACATACGGGTACTTCTCAACTATACTTTTGAATGTCACCCAGATGCGTACTACTAAAAAAACTCAGCTTTACTTGTTCGCTTTACGAGCTCTACTCTTGAAGTGAATTATTTCTCCTTCAAATTGAAGGGGGGAAACGAAAGGGGTCAATGTATATTTTTAAACTTGACGGCTTTCATGGGAGAATTGTTGAATAAACATTTTGAAGAAAGGAAACTCCTAATTCTTATAAAACGTAACTTAGGATTTCTTGCGCTTTTAATAATTGTTAGTAAAATGAAATTATATTATTTATAGATTTACCAAGCGATTTTGACGTAAAACTAGTATTGGTACTTTATCAATTGGATTTTATTATTACTACGTGGAAGTATATACCGGGTGTTTTAAAATAAGCGACAAAAGTTGTAAGATTTTCAGACGCGCTTACTACGTTTATAACCTGATATACAATTTTAAAGTATTGGCGAATAATTTAGACCAACAATCGCATGGAAATCAAATTTTCAAAGACCTATTGAATGAGCTACCTTTTTACGTCACCATTTGATCACGTTGGGTATGCGCTTCAGCTGTGGTAAAGACAATTTCTTTGAGGATTTTATTTGTCAGAAATTTTAGTTTATACTAGCTTTTAGATTTTAAACGAATTGAATTTTTTAGCATATCTATTAAGTGTTTTAACTTTAAACGATTACAAAATTTGTTTTGCATCGACGTACTGATTGGTCAAATTTTTAAATGCAAGTAATTATAGTCAAATTGAGGAATTGTTATACAAGGTGTATGATAAATTGTGCAAAATTACAAGACGTCAGTCTTTATTTAAAAGTAAACAGAAAACTGTTTTTCGAAGTATGGCGTATTAAAACTGCTTATGTGTGGCAACGTATAACAGGCCGAATAGCAATTTGGGCCCTTATAGGTTGTTAAAAATGCCGTTTATTCTAAAATAGTTCGTAGCTCCGGCAGCCACAGTGAAGGACAGGGGGTTTTACAGTGTTTGTTCGCAATAATAGGCTAGAAATTCAGAACGGCTTACGAGAGTCAAAAATCGGGAAAAAAGACGTTATTTTTGGGCGCTACCTTATTTGGTTGTCTGTGTGGAGGGTTTAGCGAAAATTATGGGATAGGGAATCTAATTTCAACCGTAAATGTGATGCTCTTACTCTGAGATACTTACGAAATAATTATTTACCTTATGCCACTGGAAAAGCTCTCTTAATGTAGTTCGGTTATAATTACAATTTGTAAATGTCTTCCCTGCTTAGATCTAATATTTTCCTGTAAAAAAACTAGTGTTATGCTTTATTGCTAAAATTACATAGAATGCTGAAATAATAAAATCACCTGTTTTTAACTAAATTGCTATAATGAAAATAACATAATTTTTACAGGCAATAAGAGCACATTCAGATGAACAATTACTTACTAATTAAAGTTGTAACAGAGAGAGGGATCCCCAAAATTTGATTTTTGAAACCTACCCTAATTAATAACAAAATATTGACCCCTTTTGTTAAAAGTGGTCCAGAATTACGATACTTAACTAAACTAACTATTTATCTTTAGTTTCGAAATTGAAAGAGTTCATGTAATAAAAACAGATTGTCTAACTGACACTTGTTTGTTGTAACTCCCCCAGCGAATGATGATTACGTTATGAAATAGGGGTTGAAGGTCAGACTTCCCTTAGTGAATTTTGCTGACTGACAATGTGGAAGGGCCTTAATGACAGAAAAATTGCCAGTTACTTGTATCTACGTGGAGATTCGTGACTTTTTGTAGCGGGACTCAATGCATGCCGTATTTCATGATCACAGCGTACGTGGAATACCTTCAAATGTCCTACGGCATTTCGGCCAACTTGAAAGAGGCTTACGAAGACTTGACCCAATCTTTTTAGATTCGCTCGGAGCGCTAATTTGCCTAATTCACCACATATAATAATCGTTATGGTTAGCTAATTCGTATTTTCATGAACTCTTGGTTGGCATTGCCAGCGATAGCGTCACGCCTCACTATTACGTATTTTCACTTAAGAGGTCTGGTCTCAACTAACTAATTTTGTATCCTTTCACCTTGAGATTGCCGGGAAATGGGAGGGTGTTGGTGGTTGCCATCTATTTATAGAAATATATACATTCTAGTGAAAAAGCTGATGTTGTAAATTGTTTTTACAATCGTGAACCAGGGGTTTTCAAAAGTTAATAATTATAAAAAAAAATTAGGAGCAACCTGTAAAGTTCTTATTTATAAATTGTGATAACAAATTGATATTAGTAGTATATATAAATATATATATATATATATATATATATATATATATATATATATATATATATAT
>JAHWXV010895027.1:0-10828 GCA_024586415.1 Phrixothrix hirtus
TAATTTATTTTAAATATTTAATTATTTATTTTACAATCCACCAGCAGCAAACATTTATTTATAATTCTATTTATGTATATTTATATTTCTATCAGTAATGCACAGTATAAGATTCAAACAAGAAGTATCCTAAGAGAACTCAATTCGTTGCTTATATAGGAAAGACAATTTTAGAAACATTAAGAATAGAATACTCGAGAATATTACTCGTAATAATGATGTAATGCTATGACTCATTGCTGATCTAATTGAATTGACAGACATAATTTACTACAATGGGTCATATGCTGATTACATCATCTATTTTATTATAAAGAAAACATTCCAGATGATTCTAGAATTTTCCATTCACGGTCTCCAACTTTTGTTACAGTATATTAATCAATGTGTCCGCAGTAACCTTTGAATTATTTTCCAAAACAGAGATTTTCTTCACTTGCGTATCAAAAACATGTTAAGTGAAAGTCTAGTCCTTTCGCTTTTTAACTATTGTGATGTAGTTTATGGTGCTTGTTTAAATTCTGCGAATGTTAAAAGAATTCAGAAGACGCAGAATGCTTGTCTACGACTTATGTATGGAGTCCCGTGAACTACACATAAAATATCGGATACATTGAACGTCGCGAGTTGGCTTAATATGCTAAATCGCAGATACCTGCATATAGTCACCTGTTACCACAAAATAATTACGAACTAGTGCCCGCAGTATCTTTATCGAAAAATGTCTTACCGTACAGATGTTCATCACTTGAATCTGAGACACAGAGGACTTCTCGCAATTCCACCTCATAGAACAAGCTTATATAAGAGATCATTTTCATATACTGTATTAACTACTGGAACAAAATTTCGCCGGAATGTAAAAACTTGAACTCGGTACAATTTAAGAAACATATATTTAAATTACTACTCGGACAAAAATAAATAATTAGACTCCAAACATATCTTTGTCATACACAATCATAAGCATGTTTCTTATTTCTTATGTCATATTTCTTAATTGTTGTTATTTCTTATTAACACTTGATTATGCTCTCTTTATGAAAAATAAGTATTCGTATATACATACATATATATCGTATATATTGTATTAGAATAGAATTTAGTTATAAAAAGTAATTGTAATGAATTAACCAGAGGTTAAGTGGAAGAGCAGCTTGGGTACCCAGCTGAACTTCTCCTCATATTTTTTTTCTTGTCATTCTTAGCAGAAAATTTTTTAAATTAACAAAGACATTTATTATTGTTATTATTAATATTCTGTGGACAATAGTCTGTTTTGATTTTCAAATGGCACAGTACACAAAAATGTTTTGGAAAAGTATGTTCAAAGTTTGAAATTATATTAGTTACCACACAAATAACAAAAGATCTCAATTAAAATTTTTGCTGAGACGAAGTTGATGATTTGAAAATTCTAGATCTGCATTTTTCGGAAGAGTAACTTAGGTAGTAGTTTATTTTAATATAATCTTATGGAGTTTTGACCTAACACTACTTGACCATCAAATAACGAGTTCCCACAAAAAAGAGTAGACCTTGTACACTGATACGCATGCTTTGGAATGCCCTTAAAATAAAAGAATTTGTCCGTAACATTAAATTAACAATTAGAAACCAATATTAACTTGATTTAGAGGTACCATAAAATGGGGCTACATTGATAGTTTTTTTACGATTTTTTAGAATATTTATTTTACAGAATTAATTTTGAATACTTGTCTTATAAAGTAGGATATTTTGGTAAAAAGTATTTTTTGTAAATATGCATGCACTAATTCAAACTAAATAAAAAAGTTCTTATCATATTTATACTTAAAATGAGGTGTCATATTATTATTTCTAAACAGTTATTGGCTCATCAACGAAACCCACATGAAAATTGGTTAAAGAGTTCTACTATCAATATTTTCTGAGCAAGGGGCCACGTCGATAACAGTATATTTCAATTTACTATCATACTCACCCTATCATTAACATTAATTGTTATGTATATCTTCTAAAAGAGAAGAGAAACATCATGATATTGAAATTGCAACACCAAGAAGGGGTTGGAATTTCGTGATGAAATTTGGTAGGAATAATTATTAATAATGTGTAGTGCGGTCTCTCTGATTTACACATTTATTTTCAGGCTGAGGCATTGACTGAATAATGTAGTTTATCTAGTCTTGGGGTTTTGCCTTCCATACAAGTTGCACCTCATGTTTCAAGGCCTCCAAAGTCAAAGGAGGACACTGCAAATTTCGCAACCTACCCATTATATCCTATACATGTTCAATGGGAGAAAGTTCTGGAGATCTTGGGGGCAAGGGCAAAAGATTAATCCGTGCATGCTCAAAAAAGTTCAAGGAAAACCTTGCTACACGTGTACGTGCATTATCTTCCTAGTATATCTTCGAGCTCTTGTAAGTTTGGCAGAAAATGTGTCATAACCACCTCGGCAATATACCGTTGTGATGTCATATTACCTCGAATTAACACCAAGGAAGACCTTCTACCATGAGTAATCACATCTCAAATCATAACACACATAGTACGGTGTACGTGCTTCTTAACTGTAAATCAAAGATTCCGTCGTTCGCCCCGTCTTCTTCTGACCCTTATACGACAGTCGTGCATTCCTAAACAAAATCTAGATTCGTCACTAAAGACAATACGATTCCATTCAAGATTCCAATGAGATCGTTCATTGCACCATTGTAACCGTTGCTGACAATGTTCTGCAGTCAAAGAAAGCACAAATTGCGGATGGTATGATGTTTACCCAACATTTCGGATTCGGCGATAAACTGTTCTAGGGATTACAAAGCGACCTTCTTCACCAAACCATTGGTCACTAACTGCCCGAGTAGAGAAAAATGGTTATCTAAATGCCAGTGGTCTTAAGCGACGATCCTGATCCTCATTCGTTCTTCTTGAAGCCCTGGTTCCTCTTTTACGATGTTCCTGGCAATCTTCAAACCATGCAGGATACACTCCCATTATAGTAGACCGATTTCAATTTACATGGTTAGCAATTTCTCCAAATCAAAAATCAGCTTCGTGCAAACCAATAATTCGACCTTTGTCAAATTCGCTTAATTGACGGTAATATCCTCGTAGCCGTACTCTAGGTATGATCAAACAAACAAAGCACATTAAAAAAAGAACAACAACCAAAATAATGTTAATTAACAATGAAAAAGAACAACAAATCGTACGAAAAACACAGACCGAAAAGTTAGCAAAAAATTATAACAACTGTCAAATGTGATGTTATCACATTACCACTTGATCTGAAAAGTTAATCAATTATTACTTAATGTCAGCCGGACAGATCTATCAACTTTGATTTAAAAATTTCTACTCCTTCTTGGTGTTGGAATTTCTATGTCACTGAGTATATACAGGGTTTTCAAACTTATGCCGGCACTATTGCTAACTTTCTTATTAAGGTAGCTACGAAGTCGGTCAAATTGGTAAACTAGAGTGTTATTTTACGCTGATTACGAATACTATACGCTGAAACAAAAAACAATTGAGAGTCACGTTCTCGAAATATCGTTAAAAACGTACTTTTTTTAATGGAACACCCTATATATAATAATTTAAATCGACGAAGAAATACATTCTGAACAAAATTGTCTTACATCATACTACCCTGAAGTAAGAAATGAGGGAAATATTTATGATTTTTTAATTGTACAGAGAAGGTCGTGATTTAAGAACCAATTGTTTATTGAATACATTTAATACACCTTAAACGAAAAATAAGTGAAAAGCATTAAAGTAAATGCTGGAAAACTTCGTCTTCTTGTTCTATGCATTTTTGAGCATGTTTCTATACACGGCTAGTGGCCTTCGAAATGGTTCTAAGGTCAATACAGTTAACAACATTCATAATGCTTTGCTGAAGGTGGTCATGAATTTCATAACGCCGTTTATACACTTCATTTTCAAATATCCCCAGAAGACAGAATTTAAAGGGGTAAGATCTGGCGAGCGAGGGGGCCAGCGCACAGGACCGCTTGTTGCTAAATATCTGTTATCAAAATTTTCTTCTAATAAATTACCAACTTGTTGAAAATTATGGACAGTAGCACCACCTTGCTGAAAGAAGATCAATTGCCCTATCAATTAAATTCGTGTACTCGAAATTAGTTTATCATCAAAGTTAGTTTAGCTAAGAAGTTACACCACGAATAAATCCTTTGGTATTTTCTTGGAGTTCCAGGGAGTTTAATACCTCGAAACGTCCGAGGATATTTACGAAAGGGTTTACCAGGAGTTCATAACTTGAAATTCTCTAACAGCATTTTGGGGATAAAACTAAATCGATCAGAGGTTCTAAGATTTATTTTTTGGGAAGGAGGTACTTGTTTAGTATACAAGTAGCAAACAGCGTCTAGTTTAACATTACTGTATATTAGGTAGCATGAGGTATATCTATTTTATAAATGTCAATGTCATCGCCCTTTTATATATCAAAATACCAGTTTTTTGATGTAAATCATTCCTTTTTATAACTTAATAAAATAATAGTCATTATACTGTTTATTAAAATCGTCATTAATTTGTAAATGTAATGTCATTTTATTAAATATTTTGTAGTAGCTAAAACTTCCACTAGATGTCACTACTTGTGTTTATACCGTATTTAAACCGAGAATATTCCCGTACACTAATTTAGAATAGTATGTATGATCCCATATTTGAAAACTAAACAGGAATACTGATATTATATAGTAATAGTGGAAAGAGATTATCTAAACTTGATCGTCTCAATTTGGCTACAAATGAACATTCTTCATTAAAATTGTTACGACTTGGATTAGTTGTACTAAATACTTCATGCCTGATGGTATATTTTGAGATTGGTTAGGATCTTTCGCTTTAATTTGTTTCCTTTTTATTTTATACTTCTGAGTATTATTATAATCCTTATTTATGATACTCTACATTTATACAATCCGTTCTTGCCCTGTTATTCTTAAAAAAAAGCGTATTAAATTTTTTTTCCTATTAGTCCTTTACATAAATCAAGATTGTCGGTTTCAATGCAGCTTTGTGAGTTTTCTTATTTTTATTAAAAATAGATAAAGGGCTGGAATAGTCTAATTCTGATGCATTAATTAGATAAAATACTTTTTAGTTTTTGATGGGTTATGGTTGCGTGAGGTTTATGCGCATATTGGTTGTTTTTGGCGGCTGAAGTTTGAAACCACATGCCAGCGCATGAATTGAATTTAAAATATTTGCCACTATACTTAAATAGATGAATCAGTGTTCTGTTAACTTTTGTGAAGTGATTTATTGGAAACAAGACGATTAATTGCCTATAATTTTGTTAGCGTGGAACCTATCGTTTTATGCATTGGTCAGATAAGATATCCTATAAGTATATTCTTTTATTTTTGCACTGGGGAAATTAGCTGTTTTTGTCTCATCCTTTTACAGGCGGGTTCTATGATTATGTAACAGAATTATAAAAATTCCTTATTGGTCATTCCAGTGGCGTTTCTGAATTTTTGTATCACTGTTCTTTTGAAACGGAAACGACTTCCTAATTACTTGAAGGTTTCTCCTAAGGCTGAGCTAACCAAAGGCTGAAACTACCGTTCGTCCAAATTTAAGATGTGTTACGTACTTAGTTATTTAGTTTACCGATATCCGGGTGTAGGATTGTTTATTTTAATTATGCACGGTTATAAAGAGCAGTATGAGAATAAAATCTTTAAGGTTCCATATCATTGAATGCTCAATGAAGATATGAACTTTAAACACAAAAGATAATTGTCACTGACGAAAGTGTCTTTCAATCGCCTGCTGAAATTAAGTTAAGACGACTTCGTAGTCTTTTACGACAATTCGACAGTCAAATGTTATTGTTTTATTAATGATGCCAGAAACTGTGACAGATTTAGATAATTTTAATTTAAAGGGATTCAAATGTAATTAAGTAAACGAATCCTGGAAATGGGTTTTATTGTTGTATAATCGTTTTTATTAATTAGTAAATCAAAAATATAGTTTAATTTTAATTTTTTTGAATTTTGTAGTATCTGCGAACCATTTTATGCTGTTCCTTCGTTTCAGGTTCTACGATAGAGACTGATATCTTGCTTCTATAACTATTGTTAGCCCGGGTCCTAACGTTATATACATTTTTTTTTGATGGCAAGGTCCATCTGATTTTTTTGCATGAGAAGTCAAAGTGCAACAAAAGGTTATCGAACTACAAGAAAATCCTAAAGTATCTGTACAACAATTAGAATTACATTTGTAGAAGATAGATACAAATAATTTGACACACAATAAACATTATCCCAATAAAGTACAAATTTGAAGGAACTCAAATGCGATTACGATGAAAATTGAAATTTTGTGAAAGAAATGATCATATTTTGAATATCATGTTATTTAAAGATAAAGCGACATTTTGACTAAATGGAAGTATAAATTACCACAATTTTAGTTACTGGTTTAACCTCATCAAATAGAAGAAACGAATACGAAGTACACTGAGAAGATGAAAACGTGAGGTGGTATTGCATTCAATAATTTAATTGGACCTTTCTTTATCTGAGAAGCACTTAAGGGACATAAATATTTGTAACTTCTTCAGAAGCACATTATTTTCGCTATTGCATGGTTAATTCCTCATTACTAGCCCTATCAGGGATATTTTAAACAATCTGAAAAATTTAATTACGCCAGGTCCGTAATTAACAGCTGAATCATACAAATTAATTTTGATTTAAACAATGTCAACTATTCGTAAGAAATAGAAGATGTAAAATAAAATGGACTTTTAAAGGTAACTTCGTTAAGATTATCTACCTTTTATTGAACATACATTTGAATAATTGAATTCATAACGCGACAGAAATCCATTGAATTTCCGCACTAATTCTCTATTTCAAATTGTCTAATGTGACTGGACGTGTTGTATAGACTTCGCTCTTAAGATACCTTAATAAGAAGAATTCGAGCAAGGTGGCCAGTTAATCTCCAATTCGAGCTTGGGTAACGGTGTTTATTGTTCTAAACATCTCTACTGCTAAAATACGATTACGTAATGCAAAATGTTTCATATTCACGACTTTTGGCAGGTAAATAATATTTCCATGGCATTCCATGAAAGTCAGACATTTCAATTTTAAATCAATTAGTTATCTGTGCCAGACCCTGTATATTGGGCTTATAAACAGCGAATTTTATTATTTGTTACATAAGCAATAGATCTGTATAGGTTACAGGTCACTATGCGGCATAGTCTTCCGTGCTTTCCCTCGTTAGATGTGCATCGCCCTAGTTTATAATAAATGCAATTTCGTGATATCATATTTGCAATATAATACGGGAGACATCAGTCGAAATTCTAAAACCGATTGTATTAAAAATCATCTTCCGCTTTTAGAGAGTGGTTGTCGACCTTTGATCTAAGCCATTGCATTTGGACTATTATGCTTTAAAAACTCATAAATTTTAATGAAAATATTTGAATCTCCGATTAAATACATATGTATGTATGTTCATGGAAATTCTAAAATTTATTATAAACATTTGTAAACGGTTACGGATCGTTCAACAAGAAAGTAAACAGCATCATTGTGCAACTAAATTTGAATATAATTGACTCAATAATGATGATACATTTCAGGTCAATTAAAGTAATTTTCAGTTAATTGAGTAAGAAGTTTATTGTAATTACTGGAAAGCACACTTTGTGTATATAAAATCACTGCGGAGTACGCATTATGTTTAAACGCTTATTCGAGCAGTTGCTGTTAACAAAGTAACTAAAGTTGAATTTAAACTCATTATTTATTAAGCAATAAATAATCTAAGAGCCAGTATCCCAAGGCATTTAACGCGCAGATAAATTTAACATATAATAGTAAACAAACCCGCCCTAAGACAAGTTTATTATACATATTAAAAATAATTTTCAACAAAATCAATTTGAGTTTTAAATACCAAAGTAATAATCTTCTTACATACTTTCAACAGAAAATAATTGCTTGCCATTTATCTTGTAATTATTATGATGATATGTATGTTCACGCTAAATCAGCACTAATAAAAGCATATTATACGCTATTATTATTTAAAATATGTACATAAATAACCTTATGGAAAATTTATTCAATTAGATTTGCTAAATAATTTATTGTTATTGTACTTTAGTGATTTCAAGTGAAGCAATACGACATCCAAAACCAAAACTTGATTTGGGGCTATGAACGCCAGTAATCGTCAATAAAAACATTTCTGAAGATAATTAAACCTAAATGACCTTTAATATTAATTATAAGAAAAAGCCCATTATTTCATTTTTTACCCATTATTTACAAATTTTTAACTTCAATTGGAAATCTATCCAATGATTGCCACGTTAACTAGCTCAGGAGCAAAGCGGCAGAGTAAGGGTGTATGGTGCAGCCTATAATGTTAAAAAAAACAAACAATAAAATATACTCCTCAACGAAATTCCCGTATTTCACACAAAGTCGGCGCTTTTCTAAAAAGTAAAAAAAAGAACAAGAAAAGTAGGACACCAGACGTTCTTCAACAGCAGCAGGAATACACCAGAACGACAAGATGTAAACATAAAAAAAATCATTCGTAGTTAATTTGCAGCATCCAAATTAATCACACCTAAGAAAACTTAAATTCACTTAAAGTAGAAAAAGAAAAGATACGATAAATTAGTACAAGTCAATGTTAACTAATAAACGAGTATTTGTTCAAACCCATCAATAATATGCAAATATATAGTATAACATATTTATATACAAAACAAAATTAATAAAGTAATAAACGCTATTTTATATGTTGATTAAGGACGTGTTTAACAAGCAAAAGGATTAATGAAATGCTTTTTATAGATCAAAGCTAACCTAGAATATTTCGCCGAGACCTCGTAACTACAATATGTGATATAAAATTTCCTTAAATATTAATCAAAAAGGCTGAACCAATGTAAAATATCGGAAATTATACTTAATTACTTAATGAATGCTAAGAATAACAGCGTTAGAAAAATTGAAAGTAAATATATAAAAATTGAATATAAAAAAAAATTTTCACATGGACCAGCTAAACAATGCACGTAACAGAGACACCTCGTAATCATCTAAAGTAAGTCCGTTCTATTGCAGACTAGATATAATTATTAATTAATTTTGAAAAAAGTAGCAGTTAATATTCTTTCTCTAGAGAAATATATTTATATTGCGTATATGCATTGTGCAAACCCTGTATATTAAAAGCAGTTTAAAATAACGCTTTAGATAGATCGTAGTTTGAATCGTATATCTTACGATAATTGCAAAGCTATGAATTATCATTGAAATTAAAGTATTTTTTGAGAACCAAACAAATATCGACGCAATTATTTTAAATAATAAAGTACATTTAAATCTGAAGTTAATAATTAATTTAGTTTACATTATACGAAATTTATGGAAAAATTTATATTTAAATACAAGCAAATTTGACGTAGAACCTCTATTCATTCCGTATTATCAGAAATAGCACATGTTGGGTAGAACATGACTCGGAATTACAGATAGCGTCTGTACAGTAAGCACTAAGTAAGATAACTCATTATCGACGCACAAAATATTTAATAATTACATAGCAATTTGAAGAGATGGTTTCGTATATTATGTTAAACAATGCACATATTACGGAGAACTCGAATATAAGCACTTAATTAGAAAATTAACTATTTACGACCTTAAGAAATTCATTTGTTGGTACAGCTAATTAATGAATGACTTAATGAGCAGCGTACGTTATATCCCTATCTTAGAGTAAAAATCTATCTTCTGAAATCACCACATTCCATGATCTCGAATACGACCAGATAAGTAAGATCCTACCAGTCGAGCTAAATAGAGTAGAACAAGAGCGTATTATTTATCAGATAAAGAAAGATTAATTAAAGCTTACCATTGTATCAAATATGAACAACGCTTTTTTGACAAGAAGAGCAGGAAATTCTAACACACCACATTGCGCGTCTAAAAATTGGCAAAGAAAAGCAACAAATGTTAGTTCAAGGCAATCCAGACCCAAAACGTAGCAAAAAAGGCAGATAACAAACTTGTATTCTATTGAATTCAATGTTTCAAAACAAATTTTTATATTTCTAAACCTTCGCGTCAGATAGCGATACTTTACCGGACAAATAAATTATATGAAAGGAATCCTCTAAACTATTCAAATTAAATAGAAGTAACCGTTTTTTTTCAAAATCCTAACATAATGGAAGAACTATTATTCATTAGGATAAATATATCTAAACACTCAAGAAAACGACTTTTGGTTATTTAATACTAAAACTTCTATACCTAGGAGGTGTGGCTATTAAATAACGAGACTGACGCTACTACAGAAGAAGTGCGCATGCGCCAAACGCCAGAAAGTCATAGCTGATATTGTGAAGCCTTCTCTTTCGAATGCAGTGCCTCTCGCTTCTGTAAACAAATCAGTATAGTCGTAGCCTTCATTCGCATTAGAGTTGTTTTTTGTTTCGCCGGAAAAATGTGAAGTGTAACAGTCGAGTAACGAACTGTTGTGAAATTTCACATGCAACTTGGAAAAACTACTACTGAATTTATTGAAAGTAGTGTATGGCAATGGATGTTTATCGCGCGCACGCGTTTTTGAGTGGTTTAAGCGTTTTCAAGATGGCCTAGAAGACGATCAAGGTGATTCACGCCAGAGTTGCCCTTCCACGTCAAAAACGGATGACAATATCGAAAAAATCGGTAATCTGATTCGATCTGACCGTCGGTTAAGTATTCGTGCGATTGCTGAAACTATACGAATTGAT
>JAHWXV010895055.1:0-15085 GCA_024586415.1 Phrixothrix hirtus
CAAAAACAAAAATCGACGGGTCTCGGCGAATTCTAATTTTTTTTTCGGTTTTATAGTTACAGGGGGGTCAAGTTTTCGTTGAAAGACCCTGTATATTCTTGTATACTTTTGTAATCTAATTATCTTTGTAAATTTCCGACTACAAATTAAATATCGATGAAATCATTTGATATCAACAACACAAAATATGGTACTTTCTGGAAAAGTATAAATTATAAAATATGAGTAACCTTTAACGGTATTGAAGAATTTAATCTTATCTTCTAAAAATTAAATTATTTAAAATATTTGAAGGTAATTTAGATTATGAAATAAATCATGACATGTATTTTAAAATGTAACGCCTTTATTTGTTATTCCAATTTGCTTAAAAGTTTTTATTTTCACTTATTTATCCACTTTAAGTTGAATTAATATTTTAATTCAAATAAGGATGGATGTTGTATGCATTTAATGTAATGTTTTGTATATTTTATAGATTGCAGACCGCAATTTATGACACAATTCATTAAAATACCACAAAATAACTGAATTGTGAAAAACACTTTTTGTTAATGACGGACAATAATCTCAAAACGTTTGTTTAAGCAAACAGTCTGCTCGGAAACATTTTCTTCTTTTTTATGCATATAAACTTTAGAATAAAGTATGATTTAGTTATTTTGGTGAATTTGTTTCAATTATTTTATAAATCTTTATTAATCTAATACGAATAGACATGGTAGATACTATTTTATCGGACTAATTATTAAAAACAATGTAGGCTTGCATAAAAATTTCCGTTGAAGTAACATCATTCAATTCGAAAATTACTTATTTTCTAAGTACCACCCTCTAAAATTGGCGTATTTGAGGCATCCCTACGTTTTTTAAGGCGGTAACAAATGTTAATAATACTTTAAACGTCACGACAACATGCTGAATTAATTGAAAAATTTCAACGCGTTGTTTGTTATAGTTCCTTGTTAATTACCGAATTTCTTGTCATTTTTAAAATAAACGCTGGTCTTTCTTAGTTTCAATTTTCATGAAATTTCTCGTGGTAGAAAAATCTTGCAATATTTCAATTGAGTCAATATTGCCGTTTATAATCAAAATTTGTAAATAAAATTTTCGTGCATTCTAAAAGATTCTTCTTAATAACCTTTTTCGATAAAACAACGTCTACTGTTTTTGAGTTTTTGCATTTCATAAAAAGTTTTTACCTAAAACTTTTAATTTTAAACTAATTGTTTTGTGTGCGAGCGACAATTTGTAATCGGTGTACAAGGAAACTAATCTTGAACCAAATTACATAGGCCGCTGGACCTTTATTTTATTATATTGAAGGGTAAGTGGACTATATTTTTCTATTAATTGTTAACGGTTATTATTGCAAACATACGAGGGTACTACATAGATGAAACGACAAATAATGTATGTATCTACATGCATGTACTTACCGAGGCAACAGCTTTGTATTCTTGAAAGTAGGTGTTAGATGAAGAAAGTTGCGGTCGTAACACTGGTAGATTAATATGTGATGTAGAAAATTCGACAACCGAAATGCAAAATGTTCATGATTTATCGGTAGACTGGTACGTAATACAGTATACCGTATTGACTTAACCATAATTAAAGTGTCGTGACATATTGGTTCGAGGATCGACTCAACTTAGCATAGATTAATGTGGAACGGGGTAGCTATATAATTACATGCATGCCTTAAATGTAGGCGTTAACGATTACAAACTAAAAGATATATTTTAATGGACAAACGAACCAAACATTCAATTGTTAATTATGACGATAAAAGAATCTACAAAAATATAACCTAATTTACAAATATATAAGGTGCGTCAACACTATTGTGCAAAATTTTAATTAATTGCGAAACAAATATACTATATTCCACGTGCATTGGGCTTGTATAATTCAAAACAGAAGGATTCCGTCCATCTCTAGTCTAGAATGAACCTTCACAGTGCAATGATGGTGTTGTAAAAGCAAGGATAAATTATCTTTTTTTTACCATTTATGGTTTTATATTTGTAGAAACATGTTTGTATAATTACTTGAGAGAGAACACAAGAGATTATTGCAAAAAATAAACATATTCACCAATGCCAATTATGTTGAGTAATATACATAGTTTCAGATGCTAAAGATCCATTTCGCTATCGCCAATAGCCGAAATTGTACGTGGAAATTGGTAAATGTGTACCTAAAATTCCTTCTTGATGCGAAATTATCCACTGCGTACCAATGCAAGTATCACTTTTTATGAATTTAAATCTATGCGAGCGGCCTTTTGTTCCAAAAAATTAACTAAATTTTATACACTTTCCTAATATTCTTATCAGTGATATATTGCATTAGACTCCGGTTAAGATGTGTTTTGTGTTTTAAAATCTCACTCAAAATAGTTTTAGTACCATCAATTCTGTATTCAGAAAAAATATCTATTCAAACGTGAGCCAATAATTAAAGAAGTACACTTATGACGTAAAAATATCAACATTATCACTTACAAAATTTCAACGATTTTTCTCATGGGTAAATAAAGAAACAGTTTTATAAAATATTTTCGGAAAATAGCTCAGTTAACATTATCAAAACTGTTTCAAATAAATATTACACTATGAAAATAAAAAACAGACTGGGAAACTACAATCAATAATTTATTATCACCAATTTAAAAAAAGATGTGAACATGGTATTGATAATAATGTTATGTTATTAATTACAGTATTTTATGAACATAATAAAAAAGTAATAGACACAATAAGGTTATTCGATGGATTGATAACTAAAATTTGAAATATAAACTTAAATTATATTGTAGCAATCCAAATTTTAAAAAATAAAAAATATTATGAATTTAGTAAAAAAATCGTTACTAAAACTGTTAATAAACTGTTGAATAAACGTAAATAGTACCAAATTGATTTAAAAATTATAACAAAATAATATTAATTAAGTAACACAAACACTAGCACTTGCAATTGCTTTCACAAATGTCTTTAAATAGTATCTTCTAAAAATTATAAACTAAAAAATTAAATAATCTATTAATTAAGGCAGCACTGTACATAGTTGTTCAATCGACGAAGTAAATGTAGAAAATGTAAGCAATTATACCAGTAAGATATTTGAATAGAAATATTATTTCGAGTCAAATATTTGAAAAAATTAGAACAACAGCAGCTGCTTAATTTCTTGGTGTCGCTTAGCCAGCCTCAATCAATCTTACGACGACGCTAATATTAACCCGAACGCTTTATTTTATTTTTCAATCATTTTATTTATAATAACTGAGTACATTTGCCGTCACGTTAGGTTCAAAGGCTGTAAAATTATTTGTAATTTTGCACCTTATAATGGTGTAAATTTTTTATATTTTTAAGATGATTAATTATTCGACAACAGATACAGGTTTTATCTTAAAATTAATCAATACGTTATGTGTTTATTTTAGATTTCTAACTATATTTTAGTTTAAATCCTGATATAAACCCTGCTTAATTGTAGGTTTAGGTATGACTTGCACTAAATGTTACATTGAAAAAACCATATGTGTCTCTATTTTTCTTAAATAAAATAAATTAAACCCATCTCAAAGATTTTGAGCATATTGTCACTGCAAATTAATTGAATAAATTACGTTATAAATGTTTAATAGTATTTTAAACACCAAAAATCAGTTGCGACTATATTCTTTTTATAATTGAGGGGTAAAAACTGAAATACTGTTCATATTAATGTTGGTTAAAACCAATTCGAAAAATAAGCCAGAAAACTAGGAAAGAAAGAAATCTAAAAATTAAATCATTTAATTACACGTGTTATAAACCGACCTGTAGATATTCTAATTTTGAAATAAAGAAAAATCATGTTCATTATCGCTAAATTAATCTTCTGAATCCAACGCATGATTCTATTAATCCGACGGAACTAGGGATTAATTAATTACACTTTAATACGAAATAACCTTTAACCACTAGCCGCTCCCACTGTAACTAAGTATAAACTTTATAAGACAAAATCGATAATATTGAAATTTGAACGCCATCTCTGCCTGAGAATCAGTGCTAAAAAGGGTTTGCCGCCAACTTACAGTTAAAGAAACCCTTACACGTTATAATATAGAATTAAAATTTAGAGTAAATTGTTAGAGACGAACATTCCTTGGATCCATTCCAAGCCTTATCGGTTAGTTCTCAAAGAAAGGCAGCCTCGCAATTTCAAACTAACCAACACCGTACGACACTGCCACCTTAGAAGAAGCTAACTATTCCGCAATGATTCATGTCCAAATGGGAACGAGCTTTATTAATATGAGCAATTAAATCCCAACAGGATCTTTCGCTGTTGTGTTAACAATGTTGCAAAAGTTAGGTCTTAAAAAGAATACATATTATAAAAAAGTACAAGCTTACGTTCAAATTTGAAATACTAACTTGATAAATAGGTTGCATAATCTCACTAGTTATTTTAACATTGTAAATTGGCAAGCCAATCTAGTATTTTTGGATAGCAATTATTCTAATTGCAGTGCTCGCAGAACATTGTTGTCACGTTTACGAGCGCTTTAAAGTATACGACTTTTTAAAACAAGCAAACATTCTCCTTATTATTAAGTTAATTATACAACAGGAACGTTAAATGTTTTAAGAAATGTAATAAGATAATAATGAGATTCAAATTTACTTTTACACAAATGGTATTTTGTAATTTTAATCAATACTTTTATAAATTAACTATATCGAAACGTCATTCTTTACATAACTGTTTGTAAAAATAAAATTTAAAAATTAGAAAAACGTTAAGCGCATCGTTGATTGCATACCCCTAATTGTGTTTTATACCCATGCATTCAATTCATTATATTTATAAAATTGTTATAGAAATTAAAATATCTTTCAGCTGATTAAATACATATTTTTTTATTTAATTGTTTTAAATAAATTGAATATCTTGTAATTCTTTATTTGTAATTGTATGCTTACAAAGTCATAAATGACCTTGCTGAATTTCAATTACATACATACGTGTTGTAGAGGAATTAAAATATTTCAATATCAAATTACTACATCTGTGTTTATGTCGTACGAATGCTTACCTATTTAAATAAATATCAAAACAAAAATTTTAATACAAGATGTTCAATAATAAAGACCTTATTAAAATTAGGAAAAAATTGATTTGTATTGAAAAATTTTCTAATAAATTCTTTACTTTTTAGAATCTTAAAACAAGCCGTTTTTAAAATTTTTATTTTGGCAAGTTTCATTATTTTTTAAAATTACGTCCCAATAGTTGTACTGACAATTGCCTATAGCATAGGTTGAAACTTGTCAGTAATATAAAAATTAGAAATGGGTTTGGTTGGAGAATTTTTAAAATAAATAAATAATTTTAGAAGTCATACTTTAGAAGGTTACATGAATGAATTCAATTGTCTAATAAATATTGCTCTAGAAAGTGCCTTTTTAGCGTATATAATGAATACATTTGAAATATCAAGACACAAATAAAATGATTTCGTATGACAATCTATTAAACAATTTCCTTCACACTAATTTTTGGTAGGATCCTACGTGGTAAAAATTATTTTCTAAATTAATTTCACACAGTCTCTAGATCTTAAATATACCGAGGTCACATATATGTATTTTAGCAGTGAACAATCAATTTATGAAACTCAATACATACGGGTCACCCTGTATATAAATATTTAACAACTTACTGCGATCTTAGAGACAATATAAAGACAAAAAAGGTTACCTTAATTTATTTACACTTTAAGGCATTCGCAACGACTTCCAAAGGCAAATTTGAATGTTTATCAAAAGTTAAAAATTAAATTTATTTCACCTCTACACTTAACTCGTAGTCCCTTGATGGTAATAAATTATAGTTTGTTTAAAATTGACTTACGTTGCAATTAGATGTGTTTTTCTTTACGACCTAACTGATGTCATTTCGATCTTCAATAATGAAATTCCTTCGCCCAATAGTGATTGATATTGCGCTGTTAGTTGTTCGCCAATATAATCCCCATGGACGGGCTACCTTGATAGTTTTCCTGCCAATTTATCGACGGCTAAACTAAAAGGAACATTACACAACACTAACGGGTTCACATTATTCAAAAGAACAAAAGCTCTTTGTCTTCTCCAAATTTGACTCGGACTTAAACATTCGGTTTTACAACAAGTCTCCTTTGTACTAGGCACAGGTCACCAAGCAACGAAAACTGAGGGCCCAAGAGACTTTGCACTTACCAAAAGAATTAGCCAATGAAAAAGTTATATTTTTAAAAAGACCAATTGCGTAACTGCATCGTCGCGGTAAACTCTCCGAGTATTCTTGAGTCTACAAGTTTTATATGGCAATATGAGTGATGTCAATCTCAAAGAATATTAGTTGGAACTGTTAACACTTATGTTATCTTTTTCAAACAAGCTACGTAGCAAATTATACGTAAAACTTACATGGAATGATTTCTTTAGCTAAAACAATTTAAATACTTTATCTTATTTAAAATACTTTCTAACCAAACTGAAGAGATTTTTAATTACCAAAATTTATTAAATAAATAACTGAAATAGGGTTTTCTTATTATAAACCGAAAGAAGCAGTTAGTTATCTTAAATTTAATTTACTTAGAAATAACCTTCCTGACTAATTAGCATGAAAATATAAATCGCTACAAACCCATAAGAGATGCGTTCAAAAAGTCCATTAATTCAAAATACATCTAAATATTTATTAACTAAATTTGATATATACCTATAAACTTTATATATACAATGCGGTAAATTAAAAGGTGTTTACAAGTTTACCGCTGTCAGATTGAATGTGCTCGATCCTCTTTAGAGCTCTGTGGAGAAAAACCCGTGGACGTGTTGAATACAATTGTCTCGGAAGATAAAATCATGGTTCTTTATCATGATCTTGTATCCAAAAGGGATTCGATTGAATAGACGCGAAAATAAGGAGTACCGTCAAGGAACTTTAGGATCTATCAGTCAACGAATTCCTGTCAAAAATAGGAAAATGAGTATATTTTTCAACGTTGATCTAATTCTTAACTTACCAAAGAAATGGTGCATGCAATTGTGAAAAATGGCGAAACGGAAAACTTAACCCAATTCCTGGAACGTTGATCTAATTTTTAACTTACCAAATGAAATGTGCATAGATATCCTCCATGTTTCATTTATTGCTAACATTATTTATCTTTCTATAATTTTTGGTTTGTTTAGTATACCAACGTGATCGTAAATCCTGTGAAAACAGGAGCTCACATGACAATAAATGCTTGATGAAAAATAGTTTATGATCTTAACATGATATATTTTATGTTGCTTAAAGTAGGTATCTACTATTAACTTGTTTTGAAATTTACAATGGCTTTCTTCTTTACAAACAATTTATGGAAATTGTTTAACAACACGGTGACCACTTTCGATGGGAATTTTCAAGTATTCGATGTGTTGTTCGTAGTCTAGTTCTAATAAAAGTATTTAGTTTTTGTTATTTAAAGGTTCCTCAGCACATAAATTAGTTTTATAGTTTTCACAGTTGAACTTTTTAATAATTATATAAGCATCATAACTGTCAAATACACTATTGCACAATTTTCTTATTATGTACTCTTTGGTCTTACGATCTGCAGGGAAAGGATTTTGACTCACTTGGATTTTACTTGGGTGAAATTTTAATGCAATTAATATGCGGCCCAGAACCTTTGAGAACGTTTCAATACATTGGATTGTTTATAAGCTGGCTGATGTGAACTGCGTTGTGACTTTCAGGTGTTTTTGAGGCGATCCATGTTTAACATCTATTAACTCGTTGGATAATTGTTTTACGTGAAGGAACATACTAGGTTTTGGCGTGGAAGAAGTGAAGCGTTACATCGCTACTGACGCTACGAAAGGCAATGTGAAATAAAATGGCATTTTCTCCCCTCCAATAACTAACCATTGCTAATCGTACGGTTTTAACTTTTCTTATAACAGCGAACGCTCTAGAGGTTCCACATAGTGAATCCATATTTTATTTTGGTAACAACTTTATTGGCTTAAGCGGATCAATGGTTTAATATTTCGGAACGTTCTATAAAATTTAGGCACATTGCCAAGAACTGTTGAATTTTAGTTAATCGAATATCGTAATGTGAATTTAATGAATATGTTTGGATAAATAAATTTTATCTAACAAAAAATCGACTTCATTTAATTGAAATCCCTGAACAGTCAGTTTTCGTTATTTTGTTTTAATCGATCGCAAAAGCGATTAAAGGTTGCAATGTTTACGATCCAATTTTGCAAACCATTCGTTTAGTGGTGCCTTCTAATACTTGGGAAAAATTGCACTAAAATATTTCATTAATTTAATCGACATACCAAATCATGCTACAGAAAAGCTACGGTGGGAAAATGTCTTTACTTCATCTTAAATATATTTAAGGTAAGTAAAGTGACGACACAAGTGGCAACGGGAATCACCTCAACTAAAGCAAGCAGTAATAATTTATTTAAAAAATCGGTGGAGTGGAAACAAAAATCTTAATTTAGCAATCAGCTGATTGCAAATGGAATGCGTTAAAGTTTAAAATAACTGAGGTGAGGTGAGATTAATTGAGCTTTAGCACCCAACAGTTGTTCTCTTTTTAAAGTTAAAGAGAGAGTTTGTCAACGACCCTGACTTGATTTCAATTTTATCTATTAAGGGTTAATTTCACCAATATCCTAGATTTTTAAATTTATGATCATGTTAAAATTGTTCTTAACTACAATAGCTGCTGTGGCAAAAATTGGTCGATTAAGATAATCGGCGCTTAAAACTAGTGAAATTGGTCCTAAGTCTTCTAATTTCAATTAAAATAGTATTTACAAGACGCCACTGATTATTTACTTAATTTTTATTAAATAAACAGACTTTAATAATACACATTGTTTGGAAACATATATTTCTTTGTAATTTATTTAATAAATTAAAAATATGATATTTTGTCATCAATACAATGACTTTCGGTAGGCACACTTCTGAAACCAGCGGTAAAGCTTTTTCTTTAAGTTTTAGCGTCACTTCGCAGTTAGTTCTTAAGTGCATAACATCTTATAACCCCTTTGTTAGGAATAATCTGTACACGAAAGAAAATAAAATCGAAACCAGGGCTGTCACAAATATTGCCTTGTGATGTGAGAATATTAGTTTTGAAATGACGCATAGTTAATTAAAAATTGAATTCACAATTTTGACAAGTTATTAGGAATTTTTCTTAATCTTGTTTAATTTTGTGGAAGCGCCCCATGTTGGTATACGTATTTTCCTGTAAAGAATGCGATTTCTAGGTTACCTGCATTGAACCTTCACGTTAGTGATGTCTAGAAACCAGAAAGGATGGACTAATTTTTAACATAAGTTGTTTTTATTCTCTACTCTCAAATTTAGTTGAATGTGAAAAAATAATCCATTGGTATTGAGAACGTCCAATTTTGCTGTCGAATTTAATTTCGGATCCAGTCAATTATTTACCAAATTTCTGGGTTCGAAATAAGTTGATTAACATCAATTTAAAATAAATAGTGAATTCAAAACTGAAGTTTCCGGCTATTTACAAGTTTGCTAACTGAGAAACGTGACTATTGCTTAGCAATAGTGGTTAGCAATAATTTAGAAAACAAAGTGAGTTATTTAGTTGCGAAATAATGCATGACTAATTTGCATTATTGATACCTAACTATTTAAATATTAACTATTGGATCCTAGAGGTTAACGGGGAATTCCTCTTGAATCTATATTTAAATGGGAAACGAGTTTGCGGACGTTTAACGCTCTTATGTTGAATTTTTTTCTAATATTCGTGCAAATTAGGTGTGATTAATTTTAGTTTTAATATATGCGTAGTGTGCCTCAATATAAATTTCTTTTATATCTGTTTTCTTGACACGTTTTCATTAAATCTGTTTGTATACATGTAACTTTTCTTCTTATGTTAAGACAAATTTGAATTATATCTTTATACAACTGAAATCAAAAGCTTAAACTACACAAAACGTAATTAAAACAAAACTAGTAAGTACTGAAGATTCTATTTTTGATACAACGCTGTAAATACAGATTTTTCGGTTGAGAAGTCCTGTTAGACATGGGGAAAACGGGTATATACAGAGTGTTCCAATTGTTTGATAGACTTTATTTCTTTCCTTGCTTGTGATTGCTTGAACAGATGCAGCTCATTAATCGTGACAGATACCCGATCTATAAGTATATAGGGTGGAACAACTGACTTCTCTAAGCAAATTAGACGAATATCGTGCATCTTACATTATCTCCATATTATATCAATTATGCCGTGACAACTTGATATAAAAGCTGGCCACGTTTTTAATATAACATAATTTAATAGATTATTTGTCGTCTAAGGTAGGTGTTAAATTCGGTTAATATAAAGATTTCTTAACTATAAAAGTAAGGAAGAAATATTTCATTATATTTGACAATTGTTAATAAAATTGAAAAGATTGCCCAACATTAAATCGTAGATGCAAAACTAGCATTTACGATTTAACTTTGGTTATATTTTTAAACCTTTTTATTAATAATTCAATAGTGCCTCTTAATTTTATCTGTCAAATGAAATAAACTTTTCGGTAGTATCCGCGTATCTACAATTTGGCAATTTCTTTGTGATGCCGCAGTTTCTTCTGAAGTACTTACCGTAACAAAAATAAAATAAGCAATACGCTTTCTTCAAGACCCAGCTAACTGTTTTTAAAAGATTAAAAGCCTTCTTCGCTACCGTATCCATCTTAATTTTGAACCTCAGTTGCAATCCATATACAAGAGACCCAGCCTTACATACTAAGCACCATGTAGAACTTATACATCATTTCATGCTTTTGAAGTGCGGAAGAATTTAACCTAAACTTTTAAATCTATGTAAATATTAAGTGTAGGTACTATATTACTCATAATTTCACGTTAAATACTTGATTATGCTGTTGAGTCCATTGTAATGTTGGAATTATTAGTCACGTAATTCGCTGAAATTTGTAAGATTTCGGCACTCTGTTTTGCGTCGTGCCATAACATCCATACTCGTGTGGGCTTCATAGCATGCTCGTTGCATAATATATCATTATAAAACATTCATTCTAAAATTTCGATTACTTTTGTTTTATGTTAACAATAGAATGTATAATTAACGAAAAACAATTCGGATTTCGATATTGTCTGCCCTAAATACCCGTATTTGTGAATATTTTCTTTCTGAATTCATAATTTGTTATCAGAAATAAGTTTGTCATCATATCATAGTCTTATCGTTCTGATAATGTAAAAAAGGTTTAGCTATTTTATCAGATACTTTAGATTAAACGATTATCTTCCTAAAGTAGTTTCAGTTTTAGTATGGCAGTGAAAGTTGTTGCAAAAGATGGCAAATAACCCATTTATAAAACCATTAGGGATATTCGCTGGTGTTATAGGACTCGTGAGTAGTTACTATTTCTAAAAGCATAACTTTAGTTTTTCAATTTAGATACAAGGAATTGCATGGCTAATTCTATCCTTGATAGACATTTTATTATATCTAGAAGTATGGAAACCGTCTTTTCCAATTCCAGAAGAAATAGTGGATAAGCCAAATTTTAACACAATTTTACAGTACTCGTTATTCAAGTATGTTACGGGTAAGATAACAGACTTTTAAAGAATACAATTTAAATCTAATATATTAACTAAGAAATGAGTTATTTGAAATTTGGATTTATCGAATTATCTCACGTTCAATGAGTAGTAAGATAAGATAATATTGCTGCTGAACATAATTATTAAATATAGGACATGTATGTACTATTGTGTTCACTGCAGTAAATAAGTTTACTTATTTTTAATTCTGCAGATTTCCCCATTTACGCATCTAATTTTTTGTAATTATACAATAGCTGGTAAAATATAACAAGGCTGTTAAAATAATGAAGGCTTAACGCCATAATTAAAGTTTTGGGGAGCTAGTCCCGTTGATATCGGCGGAGAAGGGTGGATTCGTTTTAGGAAAAATATTTCGTGCTAACTAGAACTCTAAATAGACACTAAATCGGGAATAAATACATGGCATGAGCTCCACTTGTTTATTTTCAATTACATTAAGGGCCATTGTCAATTAAACACGAACTACTTAAGGGGCCTGCGGCTGATTGTATAAAAGTAAATGAATATGGAAACATCTTACTGGTATTAATAAATCTGTCTGAATGTTTGCTTTACGACAGAATGCATCATTTCCCTGCAGAGTAAGTGAATTATGGCATAACAATTTATAGACTAACGAAGGCGCCTTATTTACCAAAAACATTTTCTTACCTAATAAAGATATTTTGCTCTGTGATAATGAAAAATGCAGTTGGTAGGCAAAAATTAGTTTTACCAGATTTAGGCGATTCGTACTCAGTAACTAAAATTTGTATAACTTCAATTCGTTTTTGCTTTTGCCCAAAATACTCTTGGATATTTTCAGCAAGAAGGTAAATTCACAGCTTTTTGTAACTCTACTCTTGATTTCATCTTAAGCATTCGCCTATTTGTATGGCTTATTTAAATTTCAAATGCATTATCAAGAAATTTGATTAGCCCTGAACATAATTGAAAATGTTTAAGCGAGTTTTAAAAAAAATTAAGGGATGTAATAAAAAGTTTTCGTAAAATATTAGTTTTAAAACAAATTTTTTCCAAAACATTGCATACTTAGGAAACAGTTGAAGGATTATTTAAGGTATACTCTCTTCCATCGAACTAAACTTAATAAGTATTTATCTTTCACAAGGTACTTTAAAATCACATTTAATGATGATAAAATTTTTCGTTCTATTTTTTTACGTAATATCCAAACCAATAATTTAATTATTGAATAATAGCTATTTATGTAATGAGACGCAAAGTGGCTACTTGTTTCTCGAGTAAGTAATCTGACGCACTCCGCTTCACCTCGCGTTCTCGAGAGCGACAATGACACTTTGCGCTCAAATTACTGATCTGTTTAAGTTTCAATAAAATATTAAGCTAACGTTTTCTGAAGGCGCCACCTTTTTGTTGAAACTATTTTTAATCAACTAAACAATTTACTGCAAACTTTTTACAATTATTTAAAAGTATAATCAATTGTTTCTTGTTATCAGCGATATTTAAATTGGAGGTACAACTTTGACAATTACTGATAATAATATTTGACCTAAAATTGTTATTTACAAATAAATTCGAAATCAATTGATTTGTCAAATTGATTTAACCACTTTTTGGTACTTGCCTTCTTCGAGACATTACGTTTGTTTAACTTTATCGGTTCAGGAATTTCTTGTTCAGTTCAGGATTTATGCTAAATTTTTTCTCTACTAATTAATAACCGTTTTTTATTTTAGCAGCGTTTAACGTTATACTTAAATTTTGGTACACAATTGTATTGGTTGGCATGAAAACCATTCATGTTTTAATGACATTCTTACGCTCTAGACCGGAAAAGCAACAGTTTACGACACCTTATCGGAAAATATCAAATTTGGGTTGACTTTAGGGATGCGAAAAGTATCCTTATTATAGCGATTGTAGAAAATAGTTAATTGTGAATCAACGGAATAAAATAACAAATTTTCCACGAGGTAAAAAGTTTTAAACGAGGGAAATAGTGATTTTATTTCAGTTATATTTACAAAAACTTTTATACGAGCAACATTAAGAAGCAGTACTATAAAACTAAGTTTTAGATTTGACATTATGTCAACCTTCATGTTGTTTTTATACTAGATTTCATATCAACATTATAGTTGCAATGGTAACAATTACGGTAATATTTCTTGATTGATTATTTTGTTTTTTTTAATTTTTACCGAGTAAAACGTTATTTTATTTCCCATTGTAGTTTTGCAAAATGAAACTTTAATCCAGCACCACTTACCTCTAAGTTGTTAAACATATGTCGGTATTTTTATAAATGTGGTTTTTTTGTTTTAACAAATAATTTCCAAATCGGTTTCAACATCAGGCACCATTCATCATCTAAACAACCTCCTCGAATGGTATGAAAAGTACACTCGAAAGTAAAAGTTTATTGTCAGTTTCATTTGTAAATTGCTTGCTACAGCGATAGTTCCGCCTTAAATATAGTGAAGTATGTTTACTGCATACTGTCTCCGAGCATACATAGCTTTCAAAATAAGAAATCACTTACAAATATTTCTATTGATGGTCAGTCGTGTAGCATATTTTTTAATGCATTCTTATGAGCTGTGGTATTAAAGTTGTATATAAAATGACAGTATACACCAGGTGGTGCATCACTGATGTTATAGCGGTTATTCAAGTCCCAGTTACTTTAGAAGAAGCAAGGGGTAAATTCTAAATGTGGTAACAAATGGTGAAGCCCGCGACAAAGTTGGCAAATATCGGGAATATGGCCAAGTTTTCAGACACCACTGACTGCATTATGTCACTAAGGTATTATTTATTTTGATTAACTCAGATAAAGATGACTCAATTAACTGAGAAAACAATTAACTACGTTAGATTAGATTTACAAATGTATTTTCACAAAATTGGCTTTACTTTGCGAAACATATATTTTGATGTTATATGTA
The DNA here is from genome assembly GCA_024586415.1 of Phrixothrix hirtus. Classification (NCBI taxonomy): domain Eukaryota; kingdom Metazoa; phylum Arthropoda; class Insecta; order Coleoptera; family Phengodidae; genus Phrixothrix; species Phrixothrix hirtus. The sequence continues at coordinate 14,628 of JAHWXV010895055.1, forward strand.
ATTTACATTTAAAATTTGTTAGAAATATATCAATTAAATACCATGCTGGCCACAAAAAAAGTCGTATAGTTATATTTGAGTGGTGTCATAAGGCTTTTATTATAATGTATGCAAGCAAAACATGAGCTACAGAATTTTTTTGTACTCAGAATAATTTTCTTCATAGAGTCATTGCTTCTTTGCAAATTTCAAGAAAAACAATATTTTGTAAATTAAAATATCCAAATCTACATTAATTAATTGAATAATTTAGCGTAGTTTAGCGTATAATAGTTAACAGTGAAGCTTTAAACATAATAATGTATAAAGAGCGCAAAATGACACATTGACGCTCGAGACAGCACCGTAAAGAGTGGAAATGTCAATTTTCACTCCAATTACACACAAGATATTTTCCCCAATCGCATTATCGCTATCAAGTTCTAAATATTTAACTTTATTTAATAATATTTAATTAG